>JAYJLX010053548.1:0-10956 GCA_036873525.1 Chalinula nematifera | reverse complement strand
TACATGTATATATGCATAGCACACAGACACTGTGACACTAATAATGTATTACTATAATATACCTTTACATGAGAGTACACTGTGACTCACAACTACTATAGTTTGGTTCCTCTAATCATACATGTATACAGCTGCAGTACTGCACTCCAGCCCCACCTCCGTATCACAGAGTACATCATCCTCCTCACTGCCGGCCTCTAATAATGGCTATATAATTTTATAAAAGCAATTTAATAATCAAGAATGATAAATCAAAATTTTAAAGAATTACAAGTTCGTTATATTTTATTTGTAGCATAACGTAAACTAAGATTCACATACACAAACCATAACTAACTACTATAACCCTCCATCCACGCACTCGGGTTAATCACAGTTGTGATCTGATTATATTCATAGTAATAGAATACACATTCTAGTGATTAATAATATACACTTGCAAAACTTGACAAAAATTAGAGAGCAGTTCGTTTAGACTCTTAATAATATTCAAGATAACAATATAACATAGTAAATAGCAAATGGGCGTATTCATAAACACTTAATAAATTAACGAAACGTTCCTGTACATCATTAGATATGCTGCCATGCTATAACAGTGTATACTGATATACTGGTATCTACCAGTGTATACCATATCTACTGGTACTGTGTTGCTGTCCCATTACAAATAACATTGGATAAACCTGATGATAAGTGTCCCTTCCACTGGCCATTACTACCGGTAAACTTATTAACTACAGTATACATGCATTAATTGCAATAATTAAATTCAATCAGTTTATACACACTTAAAAACAGTCTGACAGCACCTGTTGCTTAATTCAAATAATTTATATATTTCATTTATTATTCATTTCATTCGTAACATTTAGTAATTTACAATCAATCAACAATACTTAATTGGTGATAAGAGTAAAGGCTGGTTCACAATGTAACAATTGTATTCCGGTATGACTGGAAAACAATGCGTACGTTGATGCAAGAGGAGAGAAAATAGCAATGAAGAAACACATTGTCCCATATAACTTCAATTTAAAGTAATAGAGTGTGCTAAGTAGCAGTATATTTTATATAGTACATGTACTGTACATATACAGTACCTATTTTTAGCCCAAAAATTATATTTAGCCTAATATAATGATATTCAATAGCAGTCACAAGATTACTAAAATACTGATATATTCACAATTCTCTGCCCTACTATTTACAGTTAGTAAAATGGACTCGTAACTAGCTCATTATCACAACTAGGACACGATATAAACACATCTGATCTCATGACCTGATGAGGAGAGAGGACCAATAACAAGTCCATTGCCATACTGATGGGATATTTTTTTTTGAACGATTTATACCGATATTCATATATTCCATAGCTACTAGTGAAGCTATTAACAGTTAGTAACACTACTCATGAATCACAGTGTTAAATTAAACTGATACTATAGACACTATGCATACCACATTTACCATGGCTATTTAATTACCTATACATGCAGATTATGCTGAATAAAATATGCAACGATTGAGCAGTATAATGATGTTAAGTAGTATAAGTATGTATAGAGTAACAGTATAGTATATTATAAACACTCATCATCATATATTGTACACTATAGTATACAGGTACAGTGGAACCTCTGTATTGCGGATACCATTGGATCAACATAAAGTGTCCTGATTCAAAGAGGTGCCCTCATTTTAGAAGGTTGAGTATGGAAAAGTGTATTTTTGGGAACTCAAACAATGTCCTCATTATAGAGGTGTTCTTGTTTGGGAATGTCCTGGTTATAAGAGGTTCCATTATAATTAGAAAATTAAAATCAGTCACTCAGGCTTTACCAAACAGCTAGCATGGAACGTAAATTCCGTGGTTTTCACTGTTTGTACACCAACAATGAAATTAAAAACATGGTTATTATCGCATGCCACACCCACTATAAAAAATTATTCTCAATTGTGGATTATTCAACCCAGATCTTTACAGCTTTACGCCGGTTAAACAAAACTTGCTTTGGTAACCATAAGGAAGGTTAGTAGAGTAAGATACCAAGTTCCAGTTACAAGTGATACAAGTTTTACAAAGTGTCAACTTAATTTAATAAAAAATCATGTGAAAATTATTTGAAATGACCAAACCACGAAAAAATTTATTCCATGAAAATTCGCACTATACGGTATTACCAATGATATAATTTAACCAATCATAACACTGAAAATTTAGAATAAACTGTGTACATATAATATATGCATGTATATGGTTACTATAACTACAAACTTTAAACTAATAATATTCATAGCTGCTACACACGAGGTGAACATGATACTATAATCGTTATTAATAGTTAGTAAACCATGCACTCATAATCAATCTTAACTCATGATGTGACATCATGGGATACTATAAATACATGTACATGTAAGCATTATTAACTGTCCTACAATTCCACAGCTATTTTAGACTACAATACTAGACTGATGTTGATGTATCCTTGATTCCTCATACAGCAAGTATAGACTATAATTACTATTGAATAGGACTATACTTGGTTAGCATAATGGATAAACCTCTAACAGTTGCTAATCTAGAGACTGAGCTCAAGTCTCTGGTACAATGGGAGATATTTGGAACTCATTTGAGAGGAATGACTCACGATGAAATAGAGAAGATAACAAGAGACAAGCAAACAACTGATGAACAGAAGTTAGCCCTATACAGCAAGTGGCTGTCAGTGTGTCCTAACCCATCATGGAGGGATGTTGCTATAGCATTGGAGAAAGGCAATGAAATAGCACTAGCAGAAAAGGTTAGCTTGTATCATATTCACACAGAAAATAGTCAACTAATGCAAACAGAGAAAACAATAATATTTACACAAGAAACTGAGGAAGACACAATCATTGAAATATTGGAAGAACTCTACAGTTCCTTTATTTTAATATTCAATCAGGCTTATGAAGCTGTTGAAACATTGGATGACACAAACAAAATATTCAAACTAAAGACAGCACTTCAATTACTGCAAAACGCTGAACTAAAAAACTGCTCATTAATTAAGGAAATATTCGATATTCTTAGAGAACACTCTAATTTTCTAGATGCAAGTACACTTAAAATTGCAATAGAAACAGTTATTGGAAGATCGAAATTACTACAAGATATAAATGAACACACAAAGAAAGTTAAAAAATTCAAATCCTTAACAATCATTAAAGAATTAAAAGATAAATTGAAGACAGAAGCTAAAGCACATGGCCAAGCAAACAAAATTCAAGTAACAATTCAATTGAACAATGAATGGGATGAAGTTCAAGTTAGTTTAGTTGAGATGCTAATAAAAAATCTTTTGAATTATAAAGGAGAAATACACTGGCTTACAGTTGAATCAGGCTCAATACAAATAACAATAGCTATACCAACAGATAGTGAAACTGAAACCATTGATAATTGTTTACAACAACTACAGTTGGCTAAGCTAATGGGAGTTATCATGATACAAATAGGCTCACACCCAGCTGTGGTTAACATACCAGAGAATAATAATGCTGATGATTACACCTTTGAGAGAGCTATACTAGAGGCCAGTAGAGTGGGTAATATTGAGGCAGTTCAGTTATTACTGGAAATGGGTATTGATGCTGATCACACTGATGAACATGGACAAACACCACTGATAATAGCTAGTGAGAATGGCCATGGGAACATTGTTAAACACCTACTGAAAACAACTGGAGTTAATGTTAATAAACAAGACAATATTGGACAAACAGCAGTAATGGTGGCTAAAACTATTGAAATCTATCAAACATTAGTAAAAGCTAATGTTGATACTAGCATTGTCACACACAGAGGATCAACACCATTGATGGTCAGTTGTATCCTTGGTAACCATGAGGTTGCTAACCATCTACTATTCACGTTGAAACACAATATCACAACACGTCCTGATGGAATGACACTACTAATGGCCGCCAGTTATGGAGGGAACAATGAGATAGTTGAACACTTACTAGTAAACGGACATGATCCTAACATACAAGATAATGATGGTGACACAGCAATACAATTATCATGTTACAAGGGCCACTACACAGTAACAGAAACACTTCTAAAACACAATGTTGACCCAAATATACCAAATAATAATGGATGGACGCCATTGATGTCTGCTTGTCAAATGGGACATTACAAAATAGTTAAACTATTACTATGGAAACAAGCTGATCCCAATGTAACAAATGAGAAAATTAATGGAGTAACTGCTTTGATACTAGCTAGTAATAATGGTCATAATGAAGTAGTCCAGGTTTTACTAAGAAATAGAGCTAATCCAAATGCATCTGATAATGATAGTTTAACACCACTGATGTTTGCTAGTCATAGAGGATATTTTAAAATAGTTGAACTATTACTACAGACAGAAGTAGACCCTAATGTAACAAGTGGAAATGGACAAACTGCTTTAATGATAGCTAGTCGAAATGGTCATAATGAAGTAGTTGAGCTACTATTAATATACAGAGCTGAACCTAATATTTCAGACAACTATGGTAGCACAGCAATACTACTGTCTTGTTTAAGTGGCCACTACTTAGTAACTAAAACACTGCTGAAACACAATACTGACCCAAATATACCAAATAATAGTGGATGGACACCACTGATGTCTGCTAGTGAAATGGGACATGACAAAATAGTTGAACTACTAGTACAGAATTTCAATGCAACAAAACCAACAGGCAGTGCAACAATACCACAATATTTACTGTGATTCTATCTAAACAACATTGAAATCTATAAATACAAAAAAAAAACACTCCTACTTTAACACACTCAATCAGCAGTAAAGAGTAGCAATGGAATTACATATATTTGATAAACTCAAAATACAAGGTATAGTTGTACTGTATTTTACATGATACGTATATACTATTGAACCATTACTACAGGATTGGCTAATCTAGACATTACTCCATAATGACCTCCGATTCTCACGGGGATATTAATTGATGCCCCTCCCACTCTGTAATTGCAGTGAATTGATTACACAATCATGTATATGTACTTCTCAAGTGACTGAAAGTAGTACTCTATTTAGTAAACTCCTCATATTGACAATGGTAAGGTATTATATAATACATAATATATATACCAGCTGTATAATCACTATATATACCATTGAACCATTACTATAGGACATATGGCTAATAGTCATAACCTAGACATTACTCCAAATAGTGCCATTCCGAACCCTAATGGGGATATATTAACTGATGCCCCTCCCACTCTGTAATTACAGTGAATTGATTACACAATAACGTACTTCTCTAGTGACTGACAGTAGTACTGTATATAAGGTATAGTATACCCCACTCCATTATTTTAACCCATGTCACTGTGCGTATGTTATATACAGGTATACTCAATACACTGTTACTATACTCAATACATTACTGACACACCTGTTGAGTGAGCTCTATATATCCTGTGCTGTCCACCATTACTGATAACTGATGAGTGTCCCTTCCACTGACCATTACAACCAACAACACAAGATAATGACTGATGTTTGGCAAACACCACCCACATTACACTATACACTATAATATTATCACTTATACATATTACTATATACTACATGTATATCACTTATACATATTACTTACACTACACTATACATTGTATCACTTATTATACCCTTATACATGTACTACAGTACATCACTATACTATACACATAACCACTACACTATACACATCATATATCACTTATACATTACACATGTATACATTGCACAGTATCACAGCACTTTTTATGTTTTTAATCAAATGTTGTTTTAAAGTCATTCTGTATCCCTCTAGTTATTCTGTACCATACACTTGTATCATACACTGTATATCAGTATAATATTGTATATACTGTATCTCGTCACTACTATAGACCAGTATATATGGGTGGGTATAGTATAGTATAGTATAGTATGTGTGTGGATGGGTTATTATTACTAACCATATTCCATCAGAGGCCATTAATATGAACTCATCATCACTGGACAGATCAGCTGTAACTATATCAGGGAGAGGAGATATAATCTGATCCTCTAATGGCAGATCATCGTTCTGTTTATATATATATGATCACCTGTGGAAGAGAGAGAGAGAGAGAGAGAGAGAGAGAGAGAGAGTGTGTGTGTGTGGGTGGATATAATTTAATGTTTCCCTTAATTTTGTTTCTTTGCTGTCCTTACCAACTGCTCTAGACATGCTCAGTCCTCCATTAACCCTGAGGTCCTCATCTATATACCCTCCAGCCTTCTCTATACGAGATTGCTCTAATGGATCCGTTGGCTTGTGGTCTTCGGATAGATCCTTGGCCTTACCTGATTTAAACACATAACGTACATGTGTAATTACATGTATATATGCATAGCACACACACACTGTGACACTAATAATGTATTACTATAATATACCTTTACATGAGAGTAAATACACAATGAGTCACTACTATAGTTTGGTTCCTTTAATCATATACAGCTACACCTGCCCCGCCTTCATATCATAGAGTACATCTCATCACTGCTGGCCTGCAATAATGGCTGACATTAATTTATAACCTAATGGAATTTCATAAAAAGCAATTTAATAATCATGAATAATATACACAACATAAAATTATATTAACTAAACTACACCAATAGTCAACTGGTATAATATAATGAGTGGGGAATATACCATCACTCCTTGTGCCCTGTCCCTCACCAGTAGTTATAGTAGTACTGAGAGTTCCGTGTGACACTTGTACAATTACAGTTTGTACAATACACAATACATTACAATTAGAATCTCGCTCAATCAAAAACATACATGTACAATGTACATATGTACCTCTGCACATACATGTATTACAAAGTGTATGATTACCAATTTTACATAAACGTAAAATTGAAACATATACAAGCATTTCAATATTGCTGCTACATAACATTTGTATTTCTATACAAGTTGCTGACATTGTATTGAGGTAAACCAGCTAGGCTTTAGATGGGAACAGAATATACCCACAGCACTTGTATGCATCATTATAAATATCTCTGTGTGTATACTACGTACCTCTTCACATATCAGTGAAAGTGTTTGGGGGTTGTCTTTGCTGTCTTCACTGACATAGACATTACTCCAAATAATGCCCCTGCCTACAACCCTTATGGGGATATTAACTGATACCCCTCCCACTCTGTAATTACAGCGAATTGATTACACAATAACATATTCCTCAAGTGACTGACAGTAGTACTGTATATAAGGTATAGTATACCCCACTCCATTATATTAACCCATGTCACTGTGTGTGTATGTTATATACAGGTATACTCAATACACTGTTACTATACTCAATACATTACTGACACACCTATTGAGTGAGTGTATACTATATCTACTGGTATACTGTATATAAGGTATAGTATACCCCACTCCATTATATTAACCCATGTCACTGTGTGTGTATGTTATATTTCGATTCTTGTGTTTACATACCCATTTACATTGACTGTATTGTGGTGAACCTAATATGTAGCTTTAGAAGATGGAGGGAAGCAGAGAGAGGGGAAGGGATTGAGGAGAAAAAAATGGCGACAAAGAAATATGTCTTACACAAATTCACGGAGTAATTAGGTGTGTTAAGTAGCAGTATATCTATACATGTACATACTGTACATGTACATGTACAGTACCTATTTTTAGCATAATAATTATATTTAGCCTATTAAAATGATATTCAATAACTGTTACTGAGGAGATATGGGACACTATGGTGATAAAAAAAAACTACCATCATTACAAAGATACTGGTATAATAACAATACTCTGGTGCCTATTGATTGGTACTATTAACAGTTAATAAAATAGGCTTATGACTCGTCCATTATCACAACTAGCACATGATCCTGATCTCACAAGAGGGAACTAACAACAAGTCCATTACAATATACAGTACTGTATGATGGGATCAATATTCTTGGACAATCAATACTGATATTCATATACTCCATAGCCAGTAGTGAAGCTATTTACAGTTACAGTAATACTACCTCATGAATTACAGTGATAAATTAAACTGATACTATAGACATCATGGATACCATAATTAATTGTCAACACATTGACGGGAGATTGGGATTATTCTTTTTACCTGTACATGTACATGTAGATTATGCAATTTACTGAATAAAATATGCGACAATTGAGCAGTATATTATGATATTAAGAAGTATAAGCATGTATAGAGTACCAGTAGAACATGATAAACAGTCATCATCACACTACATACAGTACAGGTGAACCTCTATATTGTAGACACTGTGTGTGTATGTTATATACAGGTATACTCAATACACTGTTACTATACTCAATACATTACTGACACACCTATTGAGTGAGCTCTATATATCCTGTGCTGTCCACCATTACTGATAATTGATGAGTGTCCCTTCCACTGACCATTACAACCCACAACACAAGATAATGACTTACATGTATGTTTGGTAAACTTTTTAACTACAGTATACAGTGCATTAGCAACTTTCATAGTAGGAATGAGCATGGTTTTTTTTTGTTTTGGGGATTTTTTTTGATAGTTTCAAAAATACCATGATTCACAGTAACTTCATTCAATCAATTTATACACATACGTACACAAAAACAAATACTATATATACAACTTTCATTTATTAAATTATTATGATTCATTTAACAGCTAAACTTTAGCAATTTATCAATCAACAATACACAATTGGTAACAGGAAGGAGTAAATTAAACCTGGTTCACAATATTTTGTTACAAGTAGCAGTATATCTATTCGCACGTACATACAGTACATGTACATATACAGTACCTAGTTTTAGCCCAAAAATTATATTTAGCCTATAATGATATTCAATAGCTATCACTATGGTGATAAGAAACCTGCCAAGATAGTCGTGACATTACTATAAAGATACTGGTATTAATATTCACAATTCTCTAACCTATTGATTGGTACTGTTAACATTAATAGTAAAATAGGCTCATGACTAGTCCATTATCACAACTAGCACATGATATAAACACATTCTGATCTCATGACCTGATGAGGAGAGGGGACCAACAACAAGTCCATAGCTACAATATAGTACTGCATGATGGGATTGATATTCTTGGACAATCAATACTGATATTCATATACTCCATAGCTAGTAGTGAAGTTAGTAAGACTATATACGCATGAATTACAGTGTTAAATCAAACTGATACTATAGACACCATGTATACCACATTTACCAACATACTAAAGGTAGATTAGGATTATTTTTTACCTGTACACAAGTAGATTATGCGCAATTGAGCAGTAGATGATATTACGAAGTATAAACATGTATAGAGTACCAATAAAACATGATAAACACTCATCATCACACTACAGTATAGCTAAAGTGGAACCTCTCTATAGTGGACACCATTGGGCCAACATATTTTGATTATAGAGGTGTCCTCATTTCAGAGGTAGTTTAGCATGAAAAAGTGTATTAATTTTTGGGAACTCAAAAACAGTGCCTTCATTACAGAGGGGTAGTGTCCTGATTATAGAGGTTCCTTCCAATGTCATTAGAAAATTGAAATATGTCACTTAAATATTATCAGTGATATAATTTAACCAATCAAGACAAAGTATAATTATAATAATTATGTGTACATACATGTACTAATGATATTCATTGCTGATATATACATAGGAGGGAAACATGGTTATTAACAGTTTGTAAAATTCTGTCCTGATAAATCTAAACTCATGACGTGACATCATGAGATACTATAAATAAGCATTACTAATTGACTGCAATTCCACAGCTATTAGACTACAACACTAGACTAATGCTGATGTATCCTTGATTCCTCATACAAGTATAGACTGTAATGCTATTGAATAGGACTATACTCGGTTAGCATAATGGATAAATCTCTAACGGTTGCTAATCTAGAGACTGAGCTCAAGTCTCTGGTACAATGGGAGATATTTGGAACTCATTTGAGAGGAATGACTCACGATGAAATAGAGAAGATAACAAGAGACAAGCCAACAACTGATGAACAGAAGTTAGCCCTATACAGCAAGTGGCTGTCAGTGTGTCCCAACCCATCATGGAGGGATGTTGCTATAGCATTGGAGAAAGGTAAAGAAATAGCACTAGCAGGAAGAATTCCACATTTGATAGTAAGGCAAATCAGTTCAAACAAAGAGGAGAGCAAGCTTGTACTTATTCTTGAAGAAACTGAAGAGGAAACAATTATACATACCTTAAAAGCATTACGATTATCATTTGCAAGAATATTGGTTACAGCAAAAAGTGAAATTGAGAAAATGATTAAATTAAAAAGGAAAACGTTGGAGGATTGCCTATTCTTAATAAAAGCAGCACTTGATCATATTTCAATCACAGGGCTACAAAACTGTACAACACTTAGTGAAACATTTGACATTATCAGAGAACGCACAACCTTTATGGATGGTAGTCTACTTGAAGGAGTTATTGAGTATGTTATCGGGCAATCACGGGTTCTACAAGACATTACAGAACACATTGAAAATGTACATCAATTCAAATCCTCAACACCTATTAAAAAATTAAAAAATAAACTAAAAGGATTTGAAGCTGGGAAAAATCAAAGGGAAGTAACTTTTCAGATAAATAACCGTTGGGGCGAGTTTTATGTCAGGTTAGTTGAGATACTGATAAAAAATCTTCTGGGTTATAAAGGAGAAGTAAACTGGCTTACAGTTGAATCAGGCTCAATACAAATAACAATAGCTATACCAACAGATAGTGAAACTGAAATCATTGATAATTGTTCACACCAACTACAGTTGGCTCAGCTAATGGGAGTTATCATGATACAAATAGGCTCACACCCAG
>JAYJLX010053537.1:0-10959 GCA_036873525.1 Chalinula nematifera | reverse complement strand
CATGTGTACATGTACACGTACATGTATTTATACACCAGCACAATTAATTGAAGCTTAATCACCCATAGTTCCGTTCAGCATGACTGAAAAGGTGGTCATTCTTTTTTAGTGAATCACCACTACATACATGTGTATTTAAGAATTTCGATCCATGTTATTTTCTCTTATGAAACTGGTAAATTTTGATTGAGAGATGGTTAAAGCTTACCAAAACCAACTACCATGGGCAGAACTCTGTTCACCATGTGTACATGTATGTAAAAAATGCCACATGTAAAAGAATATATATGTAGGACGTACGTGTACAAGCATGTACCCACTCACAGTATGAATAGGTTTTAGTAATTTTTTTTAACTCTGAACAAACTAGCACAAAAGTGCAAATCCCTCGCACTCTATTAGACAAATTTTCTTGAGCTCAGCAATGACTTACTGGCAGAGACATTAATGCCAACAAGATCATGCATTAGATCTAGAAGCATTTGCAACAAAGGAAAGGAGTGGCTGATCAATGAGCAACGAAATAAAAAAGGCACATGATTGCGCGCAAGTAAACAACTGAAGAAGAAAGGCGTGGTCAACCAAAAAAATCAATTTCATAGCTGAACTATTGCTTTTGCTCTAAACACTGTAATGAAGCAATTTGAATAGTGGCATTTTTTTGCTTTTGCCAGTCTCATCACACTGTGGAAGTTACAGTTCTAAGCTCACACCAGGAACCAAGGTACAGACTTGTGAAATCGAGAATTTAACAATCGATACTCAACTAGGATTTTAAAAATTCTAGGATATTTATTGTAGAGTTACTTATTTTTCTGAGTATTTACATCAGAAGTAATACACAAATGCTCTAAAAAGCTTAACTTATCAAGCCAACAAGCTTAAACACATTTTGCCACTTACTGCTCAAACGAGAAGACAAACTGATTCAGGACCAAAACAGCAACAAAATAGAAATCACTGGATAATTGTTTACGAAATTCGAAGCACAGCAGCCATCAAACCGTTCTGCACTGACCGTTCAAAGGAAGCTTTTTGCTAACTCACAAACAAACAAACTCACAAATTGACTAACGTGTCCCTCGCTATGGCTTCGCCAGTGCGAAGGATAAAAAAACTGTGCTTAAATGTAAGATGAGTGTCAAAAGGTCAAACTGTGAATGCAATGTAGAGATAGTGTCATAATGTACACGAATGGGCTTACATGTACATGTACATGTGTTTGCCGAATGTGAATGAATTTTACATGTAGCTTAATAATTACAACATAATACAGCTAGTACCAACCAATTACATGTACAGATACAGCAATAACTAACACTGGTACAAATAGTACCATTAACTGGTATTACAATTATTACCAAACTGTCTACAATAGACGATACATGTACCTACATGTACATGTATATACCTTGTGATGAACTTGGTCAGTGAGCTCAGAATGCTGTCCTCATGAACATGCTTTGTCTCTCTACATGCAATTCCAATTATCAACTCCAACAGTACAACACTACCACTGGTAACTAAGGAGTCCAACAGCTGTTAAAGGGTTAAAAAAAAATCCAAAATTAAGAAAATGTCACTGCTATTGTAACATACATGTATTGTGTATTACACAAAGAAGCCATTATTATAAGGTTAGGGAAACATTTATTGCAATAGGGTAGTGGTTGTTGATGCATACATGCAGTATATAAAAATGTAGGGTATTGTACCAAAGGTTATTAAACAATTGTGTAACATAATCGTATAGCATGTGGTACATGTATAGTGCACACCATGATTTACTGATACAGAAGATCTTGCAAAATCTTAATCAATTCATAAATATTACTGTACATGTATCAATAAAGGAACAGGAAAAAAAAATTCTGTAAAATTCTTACATGTGGTATACTATATATCTACGTATACATGTACAAGTATATATGTACATGTATATGTACATGTATATGTATATAATGTATAAATTAATTAATGACATTCATCAAAAAAATTCCCTTATAAAAAAGCATTCTGTCTAGGTACATGTAGTAAATGTTTTTACAACTCAATAATTAACATGTACATGTATAAGAGTATACAATACTATTCCTAATTACCTTGTCCAAGGCTGCTATATAATCGTTATACATGGGAGACCCTTTTGGCAGCTCGGCTGACTTCAGTGGGAACTGATAAGCAACCAGACCATTCAAACATGTACTAAATAATATAGAAGAATGATGTCACCACATGCATGTACAGTACATGGTACAATACATGTTCAACACTGATCAATTTAATATACATTGCATAATCAATTAAACTGTTGCTTATGAATATTAATGAGATACATGTACATGTATACACATGCATTTTAATGACATACATGTAAATAGTGTACATGTACGTGTACTTGTATAATGTACTTTATCTTGGAATCTTGATCGTCTGATATACCTAGAAATGGCGGCAAAGTTTCCAAAACACTAGTCTAAAGACAACAAAAATAAGGGAAATTACAACATATCATAGATTAATTTCACCTTAAGACATAAACAACCATAATTATATACACATGTACACAGGATACAGACAATAACATACATATATGTATATATAGCATATACAGTTATACATCTATAATACATGTAATGTACATACATATAATATACATGTACATGGACTTGCACATATACATGTACATGTACTACATGTGCATGCATAACAGTACTGTAAAGGAGTATAAACATGTACTGCATGTACAATACATGTACAGTGTGTGCTGTTCACCTTGAAAGCTAATGGGGATTTAGGATCAGACACTAGATGACAGTACGTTTCCACAACATGAGATAATTGGCTGTTTCCTGCCAGCACTTTAAAAAGCTACAACATAAAATTACAAGAATCATAATATTTTGGAAGTACAAAGGTACAGTTCCAACACAAGCTACATACTTCCTTGTAAACCACTGAAGCCAAGTCTAACATGTGTATACAGAACTTAACACCTTTAGGAAATGATGCAATTAAAAAATGGAGTCCATTTAATAAAAAAAAACATTGTACTAAAATTACACTCATGTGGCCTTCATAGCTACCTTTACATGTACATAACCATATAAATATAATCATGTATATCCTTATAATTATGTATGTATTGTAACCTTGCAGTATGTACATGTACATGTATTGCATATCAAAACCCATATACGGTGTACATGTACACTGTGTATTGTATGTACATGCACATGGACTGTATGTACATGTACGTACATGTACCTTTGGTTGAAGATGCAATAACTTCTTTAAGAGCGACACGACTGCCAACTTGTTCTCCAGCCCTTTACCCGGAGTCTTGTTATACCACCATCCCTTCAATTGGCCCCACCCCTCGACAACGGCAGCACTAAACACCTGAATTGTATCTCTAAGCTTATAATTCCTTTGCAGATAATCCATCATCCCATTAAGCAAAGTAGATACCTAGCACAGTCAAGCATAATACAAATCAATAGTTTCAATATATACATGTACAATGTACTTGTCTTACATAGTGGAGTTGCGATGAAGTGTACTGCATGAGTATATTCACTGCAACTTCAGGGTGCTTAAGGAATTCGGAGTTGAAGATATTGATGTATTTCAAATACAGCATGAACTCTTTTTGCGAGCCTTGTTGTAAAGAAATACAAGACAGTAATAAACACACATGTACATGTATATACATGTATGCACAAGTAATCATTTGTTTTGTGCTAGTACCTTTTAATAGAAAATGAAGAATCGACATCTGATAAAAAAAAAAAGACGAGGCAAAATAATAATTGTAAAACGAGACGCATTCAGCTACAAATAATTACATTTCTCATGCGATACATTAGTAAGGACAGCTTCCAATGTTTAGCTGTTATAATAGCGGATGTGACTGTACCTCTGTATTGGATGTAACATTGTCTAAGTGCATTGCCAGTCTCAACATTAGTTCAGCCGTATGTCTATTGGTTGGATCCTCCATGACCTTCCCTTCACCCTGTTGTCCTACAGTAAGGGAAATGGCCGATCCCATGCTAGTCAATTCCACTGTCTTCCCCAATAGCTGATCGATAAGTTCAGTGATAATGGCTTTATTGTTGGCAAATAATACCGCTAGCAGGTCACCCTCGGCTAAACACATGTATCCTTGTAACAGGCAATCCAAGGAGCCCTTCACCGATGAATCAACTTCACTTGCCAACATTGATTTCAGCTGCTCAGATAAACTGTACTGCCTATCGAATATACATACTGTATATATACACTGTACTATATGTATGTACATATTATATAAGGTATGTATGCACATGTATCTATTCACCCTCGGCTAAATGTATGTACAGTATAGCACTACATGTGCGTGTGTTCTTCCTTACTGCTCAGATAGCTGGCCTTTAATATACCCAATGAACCCACTCCAGCAGTCTTCCACTGGTCTCAGATGTTCAACAACTGCTCTCAGTAACTCAGTTACCTACATGTACATGTATGTACATATGTATATGATACGACGACAAACAGTACTAGTCTATTGTTGTACTATACATGTACATGTAGATGTAGGTTAAATACTGTTTACTTCGGTTTCTATGGGCTATAGAATCCAAAGGGAACAATATAACAATTAAATGTAAAGCCCAAGATTACTATGGTTCCTATACAGTAGGTCAACATAAACTGATGTAAACAGTATCATAAGTGTTTTAGAATATAATAACTCCAAGGGAGTTTCCTAAGTGGCTCAGCAGGGCAATTTGATTGCTCGTAACGCTAATCAAGTGATACAACATTAGCCTGTGATACACATATATGTACATGTACATGTAATCCTTGTACCTTCTATAGTAATAACCTGTGATTATATATGCATCTACATGCATATGTACATGTACACATACATACATGTATACTGTACCTTATGATGTAAAGTTAGCCGATTGGTGTAGTCACTTTGGTGTAGACCCACAGCAGAGGGATTAAACAGCACATTAAACATCACTCTCCATAACGATATAGACCACAGGGAAATCATGAAGGGCTACAGAACAGTAGCAATAATTATAATGGTTATTACATGTATGTACATTTAGAAGCCAACATCATTATACTGTTACAATTATAAGGTTCACTGGTTCAGTCAATACTGGTAATATTCTCAGTATTAAGGAGTTTTAAATGCTTTTAATATTGCACATGTACACGAACGTTTAAATATAAAGGGTTGGGTGTGGCTAATATAGAGAAAGGTTCAACAAAATCCTAACTAGTATACATGTACATGTAGTATGTACAAGCGTACATGTAGTATGTACAAGCGTACATGTTGTACATGTACATGGAACTACTGACCAATGATATTTCAGAGGTATGTTTCACCAATAGGATCTCCAAAAAGGTGAATATCTTCAACACAACAGTAGAACAGCTGCTATTGAACTGCTCCTCCTCTAGTGGGGCTACATCGATAGATAGGCCACTCTCAAACGATCCCAGAGATAGTTTAGACAGATAAAAATCAATACTAGTGAATAACTTGGAACCTTGGTCTGTGTGGAGAGAGAGTGACAGAAAGAGAAATAATACACAGTACAAGATAGTGTTTAAAAAGATATGTACACCTACAGCACACGTACATGTATATACGACTTATATACAAGTACTATACAAGTATAGGTATACAATTAGTATTCACGAATACTACGAGTGCATGTACACATACATGCATGTGTACATATTGATTCAACCACTTAAGTAATAAGTAATGTAAGCAACTTCATAAAATAAAATAACCCGCATAAATCAATCTAATGCACATTGTCCAATTCGATATACAGAATATGCGCTTCATAATTTTAAACCATAATGGACACACTTCACAAAACAATCGCACATACTGTATACATGCATTACCCACCCAATTTGTAATGTGTACAGTAAAACATGTGTATCATTGGTAATGGATGCACTTTACAAAGTAATCTATAACCCACACAAAACAAACAAATACATTACACATACTCCAACCATAGCATATATGTCAAACATATATATTTCACCATATCAGGAATGGATGAAATTATACTTTAATTAATTAACCCTGGAAGTACTACAGGATTGGCCATAAAATAAACTAGTCTTGCAGAGGGCTGCCCTGCATTAGGCTTCCTTTATTAGTAGAAGGAGGCTAATTTTCCATTAATGATGGTTTCCTCACCTTTAAACAGTTCACTAGGTGAGGTATATTGGTCCTTTAGTATCCATATGTAACAGTCCAGGGATGCTTGAAGTGTATCGAGCCATTTCAATGCTTCCATCACAGAAGGGGCATTAATTAGAGTGGGCACCTTAGATATGCCACCACCGTGACTCATGCTGGTGGTCCGTTCGAACTTTAGAACAAAGAACCCTCCTTGAGATGATTCTATTGTCTTCCTTATCCATATTCTAACGTTCAATAGCTCTGAAAGGGGTAAGAAAAAACATGATCCAAGTTAAACAACAATAACTAATAAAACTGAATGTACTATACTAACTTGTTGCTATCGGAGCAAATATGGCAAACAGTTGAATACACTGAGCTCTGGCTTCAGCTTCAGGTGAGCCAGATTGACCTAATAACCATAACACTAACTCATACAGATCGGCATTCTTTAATCCCCTATAAACAGAGGAAAAAAGGCGTGCAGTAATAGAAATACTAAACTGCAGTATAACATACTGCTTGTGTATTACATGGAAACTTGTAGTCAATAGCAAAAGTACTGAATTGTAAAGCTGTGGTAACGCTCTTCAAATATGCATAATGGTGGAAAAGGGCAAAAAATAAATGTGGATAGGTTCGAGTTCCCTACAACCTATATACAGTAAAATATGTACATGTACATGTATATGTATATGCATACAATATAGACACTATAAATACACATGTATGTACATTAATGTATGTTGTATGTACACTGTAAGTAGAAACTACAGGAATTCATGATGACATGTACATGTACAATACCTGGGGACTCTTCGTTTGTCATTCTTATTACAAAGACGAGAAGACTTGGCCTTGATTATCTTAGCAATGTGTCCAATAGCCAACTTACACTGGTCTACAGTACCTGTACAGTAATATAAATATCATACCATTACAGGTATACGGTAAATGCAGTGCTAAAAAAACTAACTGTTAGAGATACATGTAATTGATGCATGTGATATGAAGACTGTCCATTAGGTGTGGCAAGATATTACATGTACATGTGTATATGTACAGTACATGTAATTTAGCTTACTCATGTCACTTACAGTACCTAATGAATTCTGATCACCGTGAGCCTTCTTCAAGCTGTTAATCATCACAACCAGCATCTCAATTATAAACATATCCACAAGAGAGTCTTCCTCCCTACAAAACAGTGGCAATGTACATGTACATGTATGTAATGTACATGTACATACGTGTACATGTACATAGTACACCACACATGATATGACTCTTAGTAAATTATAAATTTAAAATAATTACATTATGTGGGCATGTCTACTATATACAATGTACATGTACACTGGTCTGGTACTATGTACATGTACATGTATTACAGTATTACAAATACTAAGTGTTTACCTGAAGACAGTGTACAGGCTATTGATGGCCAGAGCAGCTCCTAGTCTCTTAGTATAGCTGGGATGAGAGGCCATTCCATAGATTCTCTTCAATAGGGACTTGGTATTCATGGGAGAGCGTTCCAATTGCTAAATACAAAAAAAATAGTACAAATACGAGTTAATACGTACACTACATCTATGTATGCAATGAATAGATGTATTTGTACATGCTATAGTAAAATGTATGTATGTGTGTATAATATAATAATATAGTTTTAAGTCTGAAACCTTTTTAGATGTCTGTTTAATGGACCACAAGAGAAACTCCTTCACACACTGAGCACTGAAGTCCCTGAGAGCGGTATTAGTAGGGTGCTCAATGGCATCCTGAGAATAAAGAGAGAAGAAGAGGTAGAGAATAAGACTAACACACACACATACACGGATACACGCATTATTACATGTATACCATCTACTAACACACACACACATACACACACACGAATACATGTACATGTATACCAGTATAGCGTCCAGTAGTGCCATAGTGTCAGGTGACTCGTACTGTGTGTTCCGTGTGAACCAATGGATCATCTGATACACTAATGGACAGAACAACTGCTCAGCTACCTGCAGTGTTATAAAAGGGAAAAAAATTACAATTGATAGAGATATACTATAAATAGAGAGGTTTATTATTTGTATGTATAAAAATATATACATGTACATGTAAACATAAATATGTACACACGTGTATTTAAATACATTTTACATATAAACAATGAAGTGCTTGGACAAACCCACTTTCCTAATTGCCATGGAATTGTGGGTGCGACCAAGTAAGGTGTGATTTCTTTCTAAAATACACTGTGCAATGATGCCTGGATAAGTCCGACCACTTTTCCTGCTTAAACTATTTTTCAACCTTTATACTACATGTACACTAGTTAACACACTCACTCTCTCTACATCACAGCCCAACTGGAGCAAATATGGAAATATCTTCTTGAAAATCCTGGTCATTGGACTCTACACAAAGGAATAGATAAAACACATGTACTATACATAATACATGTATTGTATAAACATAACCATTCCCTAAGTACTATACATTGTACACGTAATAGTAGGACACCAAATGCTATAAAACAACTCACCTTTTTAGCTAAGGACTGCTGAGCACTCTTTCCCAATATAAACAACACCACAGCATGAAGAAACTCGCAGGCAGCGATCTGTAAGGCACAGCAGAGAAAAGAAATACAGCATCAATACACGTACAAAAACCAATACATTACTTTAGTCTGTCTATCGGTGGAAGACAGTGATAGCTCACAGACACGAGGAAGAAACGGGTCTGGACAGAAAGAATAAAGGACATGTACAATTCAATTCCATATGATATAATAAATCCTATAAACAGTGTATGAATACTCATATACTGTTTCTGTATTTTAACCCCTATTATTAGTTCCCATATATAAGCTTTGTGTAAGGAAAACCTCATTTCAACAAGCACTAGATTCCCTTATTACCACTAACTGTAAGAAATTCTTTATTATACAATGTTCATACCTATAAATATCAATGGTTTCAAGTCACTGAACGGAACTGCGAACTCCAGTTTATTACAACTATCCCAAGAAACAGCTTGACTGAACATAGTACCAGAGGATTCCCTCTCAATGAGTGCCACATTGACCACACCCCCAAGGGATCCCAGTAGGTAAAGAATACGCTTTCTCACAGCATCGAGATTACTGCTACCTGATCGCTGAATTGAAGAAATGCACATGTAATTTCACTAAAGGTACATGTATATAATACTTAAGTACATATACATGTATACAAAATTACTACTGCTCAAAATGCATACTTCTTCTAAAGCCACACCCACTTACTTCCATTCCTTCTTTCCACTGTTGAACGACTTTTGAAGGAAGTTTTCTCCCTTTTGAAGCTTTCGTATTCCTAGCAGACACTATCACTGTATCAGACGAGTCCTTACCATCCCCTGAGGACAGATATGAGAATTTAAACAAGATCTAATTGTGTGTGTTAACTGTGTGACGTGTTTATAGTGGCTAATTTTATGTGAGGAGAGGGAAAGAGTACAAGCTAAATGTCTATACGTCCCAGTACATAAGCAGTAACCCATTCTTAAAGGAGTAAGGTTTAACCTGATTTAACTGTGGTTTGTAGGTAATTGTCCAGTAAAGGTAGAAGCCTGGCTACAACAGAAAGCAGTTTATCAGCAGGGATCTGCGGTAGCCATGACTCCAGGGCTGTTACCACGGTTACAGCCAATGGTAGATATCCGATACCAAGCTTCAGAGATAACTATAAACAAAACAGTCTATAAAGTCAATCAGTACATGCACAAGGCAATGTTGTGAAACATGGTTCTATCCCGCTGAATAAAGATCAAAACCAAACTCTCCAATGCACATGTACACGTATTAATATGTACTTGTAAGTGCTTGTATGCATGTGTAAGTATGTACCAGTACATGCATGTATATGTACAGTACATATGGGTAGTCCTGTACCTCGACTGATGGTAACAAGCTCTCCAACTCGGAGCAAACCATTTCAGTAGGTATCGAAAGAACCAGTTGAAGACACGCTGACAATAGATCATCTTTATACTGTTGCATACGAACAACAACCTGAAATAACAAGGTATGTACATGTAAATGGACCCTAACCAATTATAAGGGGTGTGGTTTAAACTAATTCCACCCACTACTAGACTATACAATGATTTCCAATACACGGAGAGAAGTTAAAACATCTCATATTGATGCAAATGTTGTACGTGTATAAGCCCGCATATATATATTCTATTCACCTCTCTAATAAACTTCCTATATAACAGATAACACTGCGTCTCCTCGGTAGAGTCAACCTCCATTGGCTCATCCATTGATTGAGAAAGCTCTTGTGAAGAAATAGCCATTACAGGCACATCCTGGAGTGGGGCAAGAAGAGGAAGGGAAGGGAGGAAAGAAAAGATAGGTTGCAGGAACAGTAATTAAAACACTGGCCTTATGCTTCAAGTACAACACAAAATCTAATCAATTCTATTGCCGACTTACAACAGCTTCGAAATATTTGATCTTCTTGCATATGTTCAATACGCCCGCCAACAGTTTATAGAATCCACTAACAAGAGGATGCTGCTGAGAAATGAGAATTATCTCTTGTGAAAAGACAAGTACCCATTTACGGAAGTTGAGCGGTGTAATGGAAGGCAAGAGGTTCCTAAGGAGAGAGAGAGAGAGAAACAACACAAGAACAATCACACATTCTGTCAATAGACATTTATAGCACTATAATGCT
>JAYJLX010053536.1:3965-31482 GCA_036873525.1 Chalinula nematifera | reverse complement strand
GTTCATTACGGAGTCTATACTTGTAACAATACATGACAACACTATACACTAACAATGATACACACAATAGACCAGTAATGATACAATGACGGGTGAAGGTGCTTATTGTAATAAATATTGAACACAGATCACCAAATGAAATAATCCATATTCCAATCAGCAGCCCCTGAAAATAAATGGGAGCTTGAGCTAAAATAAACTCAAGTGTAGTAAATTGAATAATAGCTGAACCAATATTACCAATGACATTAAAACCCAATACAATAGAATCTGACAGATCAATGGTAATGGAAGACAATATTGTAGAAACAATATAGGTTAAGACAATCAATATTTGACCACACCACATTCGCTTTAGCATACTAGGAACCAGGCAAGGACATAATGGAATTAATAGAAACTGGAAAAATAGTATGATAAGCATTACAGGGATATTACGATTCAAAATAAAGTACTCAGCTAGATCTTCCATGCTTGTTTCGTTTAAAATGTAATAATTCATTTGTATATCAATCGTTGAAGTTCATCTTTTCAGAGTCTCGTCAGATTCCACTCATGTCGTCAGCTCGAGTACAACGTTGGGCAATGACACTATCAGCATACAATTATTCGATTGAGTATCGAGCAGGGAAACGAATGGGAAACGCCAATGCTCTCAGCCGAGTACCACTACCTGAGACACTTCCGTCAGTACCTGAACCAGAAGAAATCATTCACCTTATTGATCAACTACAACGAGTTATTGTTACAGCAGACCACATAAAGAAATGGACTGAAGCAGACCCATTGTCCGCGAAGGTTTACTGTTACGTTCAGCAGGGTTGAATGGAGGAAGGAGACCCAGATTGCAGCCGTACCTCAATCGCCGAACAAACTCAGTACGCAAGGTGGATGTATCCTTTGGGGTAACCGAGTGATTGTGCCCCCTGCGGGTAGACGTCTCATATTGGAGCAATTACATGACACCCATTCAGGTGTAACCAGAATGAAGAGACTGGCAAGAAGCTTTGTATGGTGGCCTGGACTTGATCGAGAGATTGAGGAGTATGTAAAGCACTGTACGTGGTGTGACGAGAACAAGACAGCCACAGCTGCCAAGACTCCCATACACCCTTGGGAATGGCCCAGGGTCCATATGGACCACACAGGACCAGTAAAAGGGAAGCTCATATTGATACTGATTGATGCTCACTCCAAGTAAGTAAAAGCTCATGTGGTGAAATCAACTTCTGCGGAAGCTACCATAGCCGTGTTACGTTCAGTGGTCAGTGTACATGGAGTACCGGAGCAACTGATGTCCGATAATGGTTCTGGGTTTGCCAGTGTTGAGTTTAACCAGTTTACAACCTCACTAGGAATCCATCACACATTCAGTGCCCCATACCACCCAGCCACGAATGGCTTGGCAGAACGTGCCGTGCCGTACAGTTGGTGAAGAAGGCATTGGACTCATACACGGAGGGAGAAGACATGGACACACATTTAAACACCTTTTTGATGAAGTATCGTATAACCCCCCATTCTACCACGGGATACTCACCATCTGAACTCCTAATGGGACGAAGAATAAGGACAGTGTTGGATCAAGTATTCCCAAACCTTGCAACAAAAGTGCAGAAGAAGCAAGAACAGCAAGTAGCTAATCGTAGTCCAAAACGTCCATGTCCTCAAATCGAGTTAGGAGAGAAGGTTTATGCCCAGAATTATGGTCGTGGTGCTAAGTGGACACCCGCTACCGTCATCAAGGTCACAGGACCGTTATCCTTCATTGTTAAGACAAGGAACAATCTGCACCTTCGTCGACATCGGTCCCAGTTAAAGAAAAGGACAACCGATGGTTCATCATCAGGAAGGAGAACCACTTGTGACGATTTTGATGATTTCTCCTCCAATGGAACCTACTACGAGTCCATCTAGCCCCAATATTGGTCAACCACCGAGTGGAGGTACAACCATGATACCACGGCGGTCCAATCACACTCGACGACCTCCCGATTGATTGGTTCCACACTCCTCATAAGAAGGAAGGAGATGTGATGACCTATGGACATTGGTACTAGTATCTATTATAGTTATTATTAATGTTATTCTTAACTATACATAACTATTATAATGGTTAATTAATTATGTTCATGTTCTATAAATAGTTGGTTCTTGTAAAGGTTGTTCAGGTTTTTAAACAGACTCTGATTTAACTATTTTCATAATATTTGTTGTGGTATTGGGGATATTACAGGGGCAAACTACATCTGTAGACAAGCATACACAACAAGTATACAACAAAAGATCATGGAAACGCTATAGTTAAAGCATTGGTGTATATATCTACATTATACTATAATCCTTGGGTAATCCTATCAACACAAGCACATACATACAACAACTAGTTCAAGCATAAATGGGCTCTGTCAGCACTGTCATCCTTTTTTCTTTTACTTCACAAAAAAATAAATTAAGTACAAGTAGCAACCACAGTTAGTTTAGTCTACTACCATATGGGTCAAAACTTCCGAGGGGGGTAAAATTTCGTGGATTCTTTCAGACCTCGAATTTAAATCCCTACGAAATATTTTCACCCAGGGCGGTAACGCCCCAAATGCACGTTTGGCTCAATGCTCACTGACGCTGGAATAAGACGGTGTTTGTTTTGTTTCTCTAAGCCAATGGATCGCCTGTAGAGAATCTCCAGGGCCTAGTTGTATCGAACGGTACCATCAGATATGCTGCTTGTGTAGTACAACGTAAGACGGTAAGTGTAGAGTGCTCAGAGCTCATGTGTTTGACACCACACCCTTTGGTTTATTGTTGCGAAATATTACCCCCTCAGAAATTTCCACCCATACAGTATTATCATTTCAATGAATACATTTATACAATACACACATACATGTACATATTAGTATTAACATACACAAAATCACATAGAGGAACTTTATACTACGTTTACACTTGGCACACTTTATTTTGTACCCGTGATGTGTCCCGGTGTTTACATTAGAATTTATCAAAGTGTGCCAAACAGGACAAGGCACTCACATTAATAGATTATGATGATTTCGACGAATAGCATGCCCTACTGTTCACACTAGGGACATAAACTAAGCTAACACACACCACTACACACAATATAGCATTAACACACACACAATACCAACACATAAATTGTAATATTTTAGTTACACAAAAAAACACCTACCATTACAAGGGTCCCATAGTGTAAGGGGGTGACGAAATACTAATTTTTTTACCCCCATCTACTACACACTCATGCATCATAACACATATAGCTATTTGATATAGGTAGTTGTTTATCTTATTCTCACTATTAATTGCATGTATATACTAAATTTAGAAATTTTTGCAATTACATAATTTTTCGCTAAATTTAGTACGCGTTAATTTGCTAACTAACTAACTATTATTATAAATTTACAAAAAACGCTATTTTTAATACAAGTTGATTGAAAAATATTTAAAAAATCACTTAATTAAAAGTAAACGCAATTAATAGTGAGAATAAGGTATATGAAGGTAGCAAATATTATATGATTAAATATGATATCGTATTTATTCTAAAATTTCAGCTAATTAGATGCAACCGTATATAATTTATCAACGAATTATTAGAGGTAAAATTGCAAAAAACACATACACATATGGCCTAATAATTATTTTGCTGAAATTAGAAGATGAATTTGCATGCTTAACAAATTTAATTCTAAACAAAAGAAACGATTTTTTGGAGGTAAGCTATTTTGTTTACTCATAATAATTATTTATTTTACGGAATTTGGGGCCCCAAATTTTTAGAATAAATACGGTAGATTTAGAACAAAGGACCATCATTAATTTATAGAATGAACTAAAAATTCATTAGTACTAGCATCAAAATCATCATTATTTTCCATGGATCTTTGATTCAAATCTCTCTCGTAAATCTCTTCAATTGTCCGTCTCACGTTAATGTCCGATAGTTCATTACGGAGTCTATACTTGTAACAATACATGACAACACTATACACTAACAATGATACACACAATAGACCGGTAGCCACACAGTAACGAGTGAAAGCAGTTATTATAAGAGATGGAAAAACCAGATCACCCATTGAAATAGCATATATCCCAATCAGTAGCCCCTGGAAATGAACGGGAGCTTGTGCAAAAATAAACTCGAGTAAACAAAATTGAACAAATGCTGACCCAATATTACTAATGACACAAAAAACAAATAGCATAGAATGAAGTAGATCATTGTCTACAACAATAGAAGGATAGGACACTATTGTTGATGCAGCATAGGATAAAGTATTTAGTAGAAGTCCAAACCATATTCGTTTCAACAAACTTGGAACAACGCAAGGGCACAAAGGAATCAAAAACAGTTGAAAAACTACAGGAACAAGTGCAAGGGGTAAATTAGGATGAAGAAGAAAGTTCTCAGCAATACTTTTAAAGTCTGTTGTGTTAAAATAGTAACCATCCAATACTGGTATATTTGTATAAAAAAAAGAAGCCATTACAAGGGAAACAATAACTGCTAGTATGTACCAGAAACTCTTGACACTCTCTACCTGATCTGTAGTGAATGGTCCGCCATATCTATCTTTACCATAGTCTAATCTCGATGGAGGATCATCACTGTATGTGAAAGCACTTCTTCTTTGAGGATATTTGTGTTTCCAGGCATATTTGAGAACACGATAAACCAGTTTTAAAGGATCAACAGTGGGAGGGGGCTCGATTACGAAATAACACTTGAAACAAATGCCAATCATCAGATAAGACATACTTAGTATGAATAAATATATGGAAACTATTCGAGTGGTGGTGACATGGTCATTATCTCCTCCAAATTTTCTTAGCAATGAAATAACGACATCCATAAAGATAAATGAAAAGCCCACTGTAAACACCCACCATCTTGTAAAACTGGCTAGCTCCTCAGAAGATGCTTGCTCCATTTGATTGGCACTAAATTGAATAATGTTGGCATAAATTACCATAAGTCCACTGAAATAAAGAGCCAAACAAAATATGACAATTATAGTTATTATCACACTGTTGGTAAAAGTAGTTGCATCAAAGCTCTTCCATAGTATCATAACTTGAAGTACTAGTGTTGCTAAGCATGACATGACCACACCCACCATTATGACATAGTATCGTGTCCATCTCTCACCAATGTATCCCAATACAGGCCAGAAGAGGAAGGTAAAGGATAGGATGAACAAATAAACTTTATAAAACACAGTCTTGTCAGATGATGATACTAGGTCGCTCCATGGGCCCCAACCAATGAGATTGAGATTTAGCTGTAGTCCTAGCCAAATCAGACACAGAATGGCTCTCTTTGAAGTCACAAATGAGTTAGAGTATCTATTCTTCAATCTTCTCATCCATCTACTACACCAGGTACCTTTATTAATCAAGGAGGACCTCTCTGTTGCCATCATGATACAGTAAACCCAATTAACACACAAGTTATACAGTATATATGGGGGCGTTTATATCTGTAAAAAAATAGTGCTGGCATAATCATGCAGGCAACATAATAGCAAAACACTAATGAAGCATTATATGTACCTACTATACTCCCTGGAAATTCCTTTTACACAAACTATGATACATGCACCATTGTATATTAACAACTAATAACCTTTAAGGTAAACTTTTGAACCTGACAGCATACACAAAGGGGTGGAAAAGCTTAGACATTATCTTTATGGCTATAATTAATGAATATTGTTAAAATATTATTACAGTGCATTCATGGCAAAGGCAAAAAACATGTGCTATTGGTTTACAAGCTAATGTTGTAATCATCTAAAATTTTACACAACTAAAACTTCAAAAAATAACAAGGCCTCATCCTCGTGAGTTACACACTGTAATCTCCAGGATATTTACTGTTCATCCCCAAAAATCCGGGGTCCTATACAGTCAGCGACTCATTTGCTCCAAAAATAAAGTCGCCATTTCGTTATGGTAGTCAAGAAGTGGCCTATACACAACTCGGGCGTTTTAGGTAATTTGTCACAGCTAACAAATGGTATTTTTCACTGACAGGATGTTTGAGACTGATCAGTGTATGTTGTTCCTAGAGCTAAGTGATTCAATTATCATGGAGCAAAAAAGGCCATTTTTATTGATATTCTGATAACGAATTAAATACTGTAACACATCCTGCCTACTTTCTTCTATAACTATTTGTGCTCTCAATACCAAGCCTATAGAACAGTATTGTCTAGTCGGCGACTCATTTGCTCCAAACTGAAATAAAGGTAACATAGTTTCTAGATGTAGTCGATCTCCTGAGGCCTCTATTTCTCCCTTTGTCCATCTCATTCCTTCTTTCTATGGAAATACTATAGCTTATGATTACGAATATACGAAATAACGCTTGAAACAAACACCAATCAGGAAATAAAACACAATTGATATAAATAAGACTATGGTACCTATTAGAGCAGTGAGATCATTATCACAGAGGTCGATTAGCAACAACATTATGGAAAGCAAAAAGATATAAGAAAAAGCTGTTGTGAACACCCACCATCTGGTAAAACTAGCTAGCTCCTAAGAAGATGCTTGTTCTATTTGATCGGAGCTAAACTGAATAATATTGACCATAACCAGTGCTATTAAACACGACATGACCACACCCACCATTATGACATAGTATTGTATCCATCTCTCACCAATGTATCCCAGTACAGGCCAGAAGAGGTAGGTATAAGGTAGGAAGGAAGCGTAAACCACTAAAAAATATGTATTCCTAGTGTACTATATACATTGGTATAGTTACTACCCATGAGGCCCAAGCGATGTTAAAATTGCACCCTATTCCTACCCAAATTAGACACAGGATGGATCTCGTTGAAGTCACAAATGAGTTAGAGTATCTATTTTTCAATCTTCTCATCCATCTACTACACCAGGTACCTTTATTAATCAAGGAGGATCTCTCTGTTGTATCAGCCATCATGCATATACTCTAGTAGTCCTTTACGTCATATAGTGTATACAGGGGTAGCTATATCTATAGACAAGCATAAACTATGGAAACACTAGTTAAAACATATACCTACTATAGTCCTTGAACAATCAGAATACACATAATTCTATTTTTAGTTGACTCTGTCAGTGCTATCATCCATTTTTTAATAGTATACATGTATACCTCAGTAGTATAATAGTTAGTTAAATTATTTCCATGAATATACTTACATGTATACAATACACACATAAATGTGTACATGTATATTGTACATATAGTACTAATACATACACTCACTACATGCATGTACATGTACATACATATACACAATTTTAACATACACAAAACCACATACATAGTAATGATGCAGTATTAATACACATACAGTACACGTATACATGTACATATATAGTATACAAACACACAAAACACATACATGTACATGTATGTTAATCTACATGTACCATATACTATACAGAACACACTTTCATAATACTTTAGTTACACAGTAAAACACCTACTGTATAAGTAAACTGTCAAAAGAGTCCCATAGTGTGAAGGGGTAATGAAACACTAATGTCTCCAACCCTACACCCATTACACACTCATACATTGGTAACACATACACCTTGTTTGATAATATGTAAGTAGTTATTTATATAAAGGTAGCAAATATCACATGATTAAATAGTATAAATTTACCGTATAACGGGAAATTTCTGTGGGTATCAATTTCTGCGTTTTGGTGAAATAGAAGAGTTCTGCGGATTTAATTTCTGCGATTCCAGCCTCGTGGTAGACTACGCTTATCTTGTGAGTTAGTTTTGAGGGATTAAATTCTGCGATTTCTCAAGAACCCGCAGAAAACGCAGAAATTAATACCCACAGAAATTTCCTGCTATACGGTAAAACAAAGGACCATCACTAATTTATAGAATGAACTAAAAACTCATCAGTACTAGTATAAAAATCATCATTATTTTCCATGGATCTTCGATTCAAATCTCTCTCGTAAATCTCTTCAATTGTCCGTCTCACGTTAATGTCTGATAGTTCATTACGGAGTCTATACTTGTAACAATACATGACAACACTATACACTAACAATGATACACACAGTAGACCAGTAGCGATGCAAAAAAGAGTAAACACCATGTTTTTTGTTAGAAATGGAAAACTCAAGTTACCTAAAGATACAACATACACTCCAATCAGTAGCCCCTGGAAATGAACTGGAGCTTGAGCAAAAATGAACTCAAGCAATGAAAATTCACTAATGGCTGACCCAATATTAGCAATGATAGAAAATACCAATAACATAGTATGGGACAGATCATTGGCTGCAATGGAAGGATAGGATACTATTGTTGAAGCAACATAGGATAGAGTATTCAATAAAAGGCCAAACCATATTCGTTTCAACAAACTTGGAACCACACAAGGGAATAAAGGAATCAAAAACAGATGGAAAAATAGAGGAACGAGCGCTAGAGGTAAATTACGGTTAAAAATAAAACCCTCAGCGACATCTCTGGAGTCAGTTGTGTTATAATAGTAACCATCCAATACTGATATGTCTACATAAAAACATGAAGACACTACAAAGGAAACAATCCCTGCTAGTATGTACCAGAAACTCTTGACACTCTCTACCTGGTCTGTAGTGAATGGTCCGCCATATCTATCCTTACCATAGTCTAGTCTCGATGGAGGATCATCACTGTATGTGAAAGCACTTCTTCTTTCAGGATATTTGTGTTTCCAGGCGTACTTGAGAACACGATAAACCAGTTTCAATGGATCAACAGTGGGAGGGGGCTCGATTATGAAATAACGTTTGAAACAAACACCAATCAGGAGATAAGACACACTTAATATGAATAAATAAACGAAAACAATTGAAGTGGTGATGTAGTCATTATCTCTACAAAATGTTCTCAGCAATAAAGTCACAAACTTCTTGAAACACGACGAAAAGCCCAATGTGAACACCCACCATCTTGTAAAACTGGCTAGCTCCTCAGAAGATGCTTGCTCTATTTGATTGGCACTAAATTGAATAATATTGACAAAAACTAGTCCGAGTCCAATGTAATAGAGAGTTAAACAAAACAAAACAACTACTGTTATTATTGTACTAGTACTGCTGTCAAAGAATCTGTTAGTATCAAAGCTCTTCCATAGCATCATAACTTGAAGCACTAGTGCTGTTAAGCACGACATAACCACACCCACCATTATGACATAGTATCGTGTCCATCTCTCACCAATGTATCCCAGCATAGGCCAGAAGAGTAAAATACAAAAAACTGACAATAAATCAACTTCCAACAAATATGTATTTTTGTCCAATATTAGAACTATCATCGAAGCCCAACCAATGAGATTAAGATTTAATCCTATTCCTAACCAAATTAGACAGAGAATGGCTCTCTTTGAAGTCACAAATGAGTTAGAGTATCTATTCTTCAATCTTCTCATCCATCTACTACACCAGGTACCTTTATTAATCAAGGAGGATCTCTCTGTTGCCATCATAATATAGTATATACCCTGGCAGCATATAGTGTATACATTATAGTGAGACAAGCATATAAAAATTACGATAGCAAACCACGAAAACTCTACTGAGTTAAAACGTTGGTACATATACCTATTATAGTCCTTGGATACTCTTATCAATACAAGCATACACACATAACAGCTAGTTTCGGCATGAATGGGCTCTGTCAGCATTGTCATCCATTTTTTTATGCCATAACAATTATTAAAGCACAAATAGTATAACCACAGTTAGTTTAGTCTATTATTATCATTTCCATGAATATACTTATATACAATACACACATAATGGTACATACACGTACACATGTGTATATGTGCATACAGTATTAACAAACACCACATACAGTGGACTCCCTCTAATCCGACCACCCTTGGGACAAACTCAAGTGGTCTGATTACTGAGGTGGTCACATTACACAGAAAGTTTGCTATGGAATTAGTAGGCAAATCATAAATTCGTGCCTGAAGGAGGTGGTCACATTTTGAAGGGTCTGAATAGCGAGAGTCCACTGCATATGTTTATACAGTGCACACACACAATAGGCTGGTATCAAGAAACAACTAAATTGGTTTGAAAATCCAAGACCATATACAGCAGCACACACTTCTATACTACTCGAGTTACATAGCAAAACACCTGGCAGTATTAGTGAACTGTCATAAGAGTCCCATATTGTGAGGGGGGACGAAACACTAATGCGTTTATACCATCCATCCATTATGTATATGTACTCATACATTGGTAACATCTACAGCTGTCCGATATAAGTAGTTATGTATAATCATACAAGTAGCAAATATTATGTGATTGCTGTAAGTCACAAAATTATAAAAGCTAAAACAAAGACCATTATTAATTTATAGAGTGAACTGAAAATTCATCAGTACTAGTATCAAAACAATCATCATATCTCTCTAGGACTGATATCCAGAGCAGAGCGTCTTGCATTAACCATATATCCCTCATACCCATACTATATATGTGTATACTAACATAAATATTAGATCACAAAAGGGATTGGAAACTCTAAAATTATGCAATCTGTAAGAGTAGGAATTTAGAGTTGGTAGTGTGCGAAAAATTAAATTAAATTATTACGCAATAAAAAAGTATACGGGATATTATGGAGTTTAGCAAACAAAAAATAAACGAACATTATTTTAAAGTTTCCTTAAAAATTTACGAACTATTAGAAATATATTTGTAATCGGAATATATGGTATCAACTACCACGAAAGCAAAGTTTCCAATCCCTCAGTATATGCATAATCTATCACTATAATACATAATGGTACATATAACGGTGTATAACAGGTAAAAAGAAAATTACAAAAAAAAAACAAAGAAGTATTAAATATAATACATATATACATGTACATACAGTAAAATAGTAATACACAGCAGTTGTTTTAAGTGGAGCGAAGTGGTATAAATGAGTTCATAACAGGTATACACGAAAATTAAAATTATGGTATAAAATGGATCCTAACAAAGAAACTTAATTAATTAATTTATAGAACGAACTAAAAACTTGTCTGTACTAGCATCAAAATCATCATTATTTTCCATGGCTCTTCGATTCAAATCTCTCTCGTAAATCTCTTCAATTGTCTGTCTCACGTTAATGTCCGATAGTTCATTACGGAGTCTATACTTGTAACAATACATGACAACACTATACACTAACAATGATATACACAATAGACCAGTAGCAATACAGTAATGAGTGAAGGTGGTTACTCTAAGAAATGTAGTACCAAAATCATAGAAAACTAAAAGCCGTATTCCGATCAGCAGCCCCTGGAAATGAATGGGAGCTTGAGCTAAAATGAACTCAAGAAAGGATAAATAAATAATTATAAATCCAATATTAGCAATCACATTAAAAACCAATAAAATAAAATGAGAGTAAGATAAATCATTGGCTGCAATGAAAGGATAGGATACTATTGTTAAAGCAATGTAGGATAACGTGCGCAATAAAAGGCCAAACCATATTTGTTTCAACAAACTAGGAACCAGGCAAGGACATAAAGGAATCAAAAACAGTTGGAAAAATAGAGGAATGAGTGCTAGGGATAAATTAGAATCAAGAAGAAAATAATCAGCAATATCTTTTGGGTCAGTTGCATTACACATGTTAATATTCAATACGGGTGCTGCTGTTGAAAAACTCATGGAGACCGCAATGGAAACAATAACTGCTAGTATGTACCAGAAACTCTTGACACTCTCTACCTGGTCTGTAGTGAATGGTCCGCCATATCTATCCTTACCATAGTCTAGTCTCGATGGAGGATCATCACTGTATGTGAAAGCACTTCTTCTTTCAGGATATTTGTGTTTCCAGGCGTACTTGAGAACACGATAAACCAGTTTCAATGGATCAACAGTGGGAGGGGGCTCGATTACGAAATAACGCTTGAAACAAACACCAATTGAAACAAAAGACACATTTAATACGAACAAAACTGTGGAAACTACTGCAACGTTAATGACATGAATATTATCACTACAAAATTTGCTTAGCAGCACAATTAATTCATAAATCCAATATGAAAAGGACTTAGCAAACACCCACCACCTAGCGAAACTGGCTAGCTCCTCAGAAGATGCTTGTTCCATTTGATCAATGCTAAACTGAACAATATTGGCATAAAATAACCCCAATCCAAAGCCATAGATAATGGAACAAAATATAACTACTGCTACTGAGGTATTGCTGTCAATGATTGCAGTAGTATCAAAGCTCTTCCATAGTATCATAACTTGAAGCACTAGTGTTGTTAAGCACAACATGACTACACCCACCATTATGACATAGTATCGTGTCCATCTCTCACCAATGTATCCTAGTACAGGCCATAGGAAGACAAACGGACTAACTTTGGAGAGAAATGTATTTCTGTTTGATGATGGTAGGACTACCCCCGCGGCCAATTCCCCAAGATCAAGATTTAGCTGTATTCCCAGCCAAATTAGACAAAGAATGGCTCTCTTTGAAGTCACAAATGAGTTAGAGTACCTATTCTTCAATCTTCTCATCCATCTACTACACCAGGTACCTTTATTAATCAAGGAGGACCTCTCTGTTGCCATCATGATATAGGACATATAAATACCCTAGCAACATATAGTACATGTATATGGGGATGGGTATATCTACATGTATATAGGCAAATATAATAACAAGCTACAGCTTATAAATTATATAGGCAAAACAATAGTAAAACATTAATGAAGCATTTTATGTACCTATACTCCCTGGAAATTCCTTTCACACAAGTATATGCACAGTTGTATATACTATATTTTACAACTAATATAAACCTTCAAGGAGAGGTTTAGCTGCGAACCTGAGGGTGAAGCCTGGAATTCAAAATTATCTAAAACCCTTGAAATATAATAACCGGTTTTTCTATTATTATTAGAGATGGGTGGATTAACTGTCAGTTTGCTAGTTATTAACTGTTCAAAATTTTCTTGTAATTTTGGTATTCTTCTCATAAATTCTCTAATATCCCGCACAGTAGGAGCTTTTATTGCAATTTCGGAAAGCCAATGTTATTTTATTATAATGCGACGCAGAATAACATAGTCGAATTGCATTTTTTTCCTTTGGTATAAACGTACAAAACAATTATTCTTCCATTCATACATTGAAAAGTGAAGCACTGATATGGCCACCCTGCGTTATTAAAAATGTGTTTGTGACATCACATGCAAACCGTCTATTTCAGAATAATATTGGGACTAATAGGTGGGATTTTTAGATAGGAGTATAATTGGGAATAATAGGTTAAAATTTAAGCAAGCAGTTAAACCATGTTGATAAAAATGACAGAGAATTGAATTTTCAATATTAACTTGTTAATTACGATTTAAAAAAAATGTATTATACATGTACAGTAAAAAAAATTATTCAGTTTAGTGGATATTTTGCAATAGCATTCAAAAAAGTAATTCATTTCGTCAGTAAATAATTTCACTTAATGAATAGTGAAATATTTGAGTCCCTACATCCAAATAGGTACAGTATAGTCTCCCAACAATGCATACAGCAGCAGCCTGCATACAAGTTACAAAATTTACAAGTACACATAGCTGTTTGTACAAAAAATAAAGTATAGCAAATATATTCTACCATAATTATACTGGTTTATTTTGGAGGCGAAAAATATGAGTAAATTTGGACAACTAAAATTCTTTGATACACTGTATAAGGCCTTTGGCTTAAAACACTAATGTTTTTACCGCCAAACACATACAGTATTTGAATTAACTAAATTTGCCAAATATTTCCATTCCAAAATAAATCAGTATACAGTGTATATGTGTAATACTAACAAATTTGGTTCTAATGTGACATATGCATGTACAGCTGTAGTCTCGTGAACCAACCTCTCTTCATTTTATGGGGGTGGAAAAAAAGACTCTGGCTGCCAAGAGCATACAGTAGAACCAGCTGTGATAGGAAATCAAAGCCTAGGATCCCAATCAAAGTCAAGGCGGTGTTCTGTGACGTCATGCTGCATTACCCAGGAAAATGAAAGGCACCAATTGGCTAAGTCATGGTCACCTTGCACCTGTTTCTTCTTTGTTTTTTCTTTTCAAAAGTTGCTCATACGTACATCATTCTCTTTTCGCTACAATTAAAACCAGCTTTTGTGACATTAAAAGTCATTAAACTAATTGACATACATGTACCATCAAATGAATGTATCATTATTGAATTCAATGGAGTCTAAGAGAGCCTGGTTCACGAGACATTGTATGTACACACTTCTATATTTTATAAACATAATTATGTTTTCAATCAGTGCAAGTTTTTTTAATTTCAAACATGCAATGGCAATGCATGTAGTACATCATTGCAATTTTTGCTAAAATTGCCGGAAGCCATCCATGCTTTTTCACCCCTTTGTGTATACTGATATAAACAGGTATATTGTTGTACTAGTTGCTAATGTTATGGTTAGCTGTATAATCTATATGGAAGTACATTCCGAAATTAGAATTATTTGAATATTAATCTTCTAAGCTAAAAGTTGCATTATAGACCATGGCGGGTTGGACTAGCCACTCCAGACTTCCCGAGCTGGGAAGCTTCGTGAAATACTGGAGATAATATACTATATATATAGTGGCTGACTGGCTACCTTCGTTTCTTTGTGCATGTGTCATTGCTGAAAGAGTGTTCTAAAGGCCCGAGGTTTCTTTCAGAAGGCTTTTTACACTGTCAATTCCTTTTCAGATTTCTCGTTCAGGTATAAAACAAAAAAAATTAATGCATGGCTCCTTTATGTAACATTGGATTTGTCCGCACTCGCTTTCGGTCTCAGTGCTAAAAATAGAGCACTTGGCTTCGCCTTGTGCTCTATTTTTAGCACCTCGACCAGAAGCTCATGTGTGCAAATCCAATGTTACACTCAGAGCCATGCATTAACTATTACTTGTTGTTGGCTTACTATTACATTGAACAAGGAAACCGAATATTGTACTATACCCGAGGATATTACAACCTTATATATGTAAATGTATATGGTTTTATTATGACAGCATGATATTAATTAGGGCCCTTTTGATACATAGATGCACAAACAGTACCAACACATACCACATACATGTTATGAACATAACACACACACACTACACATACATGTACACTGACACTCTGATATACACTTTATAAGAATGATGATTATTCATATAGGTTGTTTAATATGCCTTGATTGAAGCAAGTGAACTCCGATTTAATCCTCAACCAACACCAGGCTATAATTTATCATATCTATCATCTCTAAGCTCTCTTTATGAATCTTTACTAACACACACCACACATGTATACATGTACGTACAGTACTAACACATACATGTACAACAACGAATAAATTATGGGCTTTTACAACATGAAACAAATGAAAGCACACCTTAAGTGTGGAGATTTAGGCCAAGAGTGCTCTATTTGGCGAAATAGAAGCGATTAGTAGCACATTATTAATTAGGTAACCACAGAACTGCTTAACCAAAAACATGTATAGTGTACACAAAGGGGGCACAGTACTAATTTCCTAGCACTCAACTATTGGACAAGCATCCTACACAATCTAGGCTGTGAAGCAATTCAGGTTGAAACATGTTTCTAAATCCTACCCATTATATACTCAATACTCATGCATTGGTAACACATACATATAAGTACAGGATATAAGTAATAGTCAGGTATAGTAGCGAGTATACTATAATTAAAGTCCAATAGGATAGATTTAAAGCAAAAACAAGACATTATAAAATAAGCATCACTTTCCATGGATCTTTGATTAAAATATCTCATAAATGTTTTCAACTGTTTTGCTCCATCATCAAAATATATTGTTACCCTCACCACACAGTGTGTGGAAGGGTATTATTAGTCAAAATGTTTGTTATCCCTCACGCCGGCGAAGCCATAGCGAGGGATACGTTAGTCAGTTTGTGAGTTTGTTCGTTCGTTCATTCGTTAGTTAGCAAAAAGTTCACTTTCAACGGTCAGTGCAAAACGATTTGATGGCTGCTACCCTCCAAATTTCATAAGCAGTTAGCCAGTGATCTCTACTTTGCTATCGTTCTTGTGGCGTCTTTTGCTGTTTCTTGGATAGTGTGGTAAGTGGCAAAATGTGTTTGAGCTTGTTGGCTCGATAGGTTAAGCTTTTAAATCTATTTTTGAGTTATACTTTTGTTAAAATCTCAGGTTAATTTTATTTGTTTGTCGACCAGTAATCCAGAATTTGTTCGGCAACTTCTGGAATACCGGCAGCAAAATGGCGATCTTTTACAAGTCTGTATCTTGCTTCCTGATGTGAGGTTACATCTGTAAGTTGCATTGTCAACCAAAGATCACAATAGCAACAAATGCTGCAATTCAGATCGCTTCGTTACACTTTTTTAAGCAAAATCAATGATTCAGCTATTTTTCAGTTGACCACACCTTTCTTCTCCATTTTTTTTCAACCCTTGCGTGCTAGCCTTAATTAATTAGCCACTCCTCTTCTTTGTTGCAAATGCTGAAATGCATGATACAGTAGTAATGTCTGCCAGTGCCAGTTGATCTCAAAAACCTGCAGAAAGTCTTTCCAATAGAGCGCGAGGGATCTGCACTTTAGTGCTAGTTAGTTTGTGTATTAGCAACCTGTGCTCACTTTGAACGGTTTATTCTCCGTCACTAAGCAGTGAAATCTCTTCAAACTTTCTAAGAACGAAGCCTATCATCATCAATGCAAGCTGTTTCTTGTGTGAGTTTCAACATCTGGATCGTTTGAGAGTTATTCAGTGAAATAGGCATCTCAGCTTCTGGATGTTTGATAAGCTTTTCACAGGCATCATTCCATAGTGTAAGTCAAAATTCCACATTAAAATTATTTGTTTGTGGAGATAGCTTTTATTAGCAAGTGAAAATTTTTTAATACACCAATGCAATGTCAAGATCACACTATATGTTTTACAAAGCCTCAATCATCTTGAATCATGCATGGAAGTAATTATTTGATAACAGAAGCTGCAGTGTATTAATGTGTGGATTTGTGTATCAGTGTGGTTTGTGGTAATCATTGCATAGTGTGGTGAGGGTTCGCACTTTTAGTGCACTAGTTTAAAAACACAATGGATTCCAAGTTATTAATAGAGAATTAATACAAAACAAAGTAACCACAGTTACATAAATATAATCACTGTAACGTAAGGAATAAATACTATGAATTGCTTGTACAACATGAAGTAAACTTGGTTTAAATCATTTATACAGCTAAACATATTATAATTGAACAGTTCATAAAAGTGGTTATTTATATATGTATATTACTACAGTAAGTCATATACGATAGATTTTGGAAAAAGAACCATCATTAATTTATAGAATGAACTAAAAATTCATCAGTACTAGTATCAAAATCATCATTATTTTCTATGGATCTTCGATTCAAATCTCTCTCGTAAATCTCTTCAATTGTCTGTCTCATGTTAATGTCCGATAGTTCATTACGGAGTCTATACTTGTAACAATACATGACAACACTATACACTAACAATGATACACATAATAGACCAGTAATGATACAGTAATGGGCGAAGGGAGTTACAGTTAGAAATACAGAACTTGGATTACCTGAAGAAAAAACATACAATCAAATCAGCAGCCCCTGGAAGTGAATGGGAGCTTGAGCAAAAACTAACTCAAGTGAAGAGAATTCAGTAATGGCTAACCCAACACTAGCAATGACATAAAAAACCAATAACAAGGAACTAGACTGATTGTTTGCAGCAATAGAGGGATAGGATAGTATTGTTGAAGCAATGTAAGATACAGTACTCATCAAAAGTCCAAACCATATTCGTTTCAACAAACTTGGAACAATGCAAGGACATAAAGGAATCAATATGAGTTGGAAAATTAGAGGGACAAGTGCTAGGGATAAAATTAGGACTTATAAGAAAAAACTCGATACTATCTCTCAAGTCTGTTGCGTTATTCACTCTAAAAATCGATAACTGTACATCTACAGTAAAACCTAACGACACTGCGATGGAAGCAATAACTGCTAATATGTACCAGAAACTCTTGACACTCTCTACCTGGTCTGTAGTGAATGGTCCGCCATATCTATCCTTACCATAGTCTAGTCTCGATGGAGGATCATCACTGTATGTGAAAGCACTTCTTCTTTCAGGATATTTGTGTTTCCAGGCGTACTTGAGAACACGATAAACCAGTTTCAATAGATCAACAGTGGGAGGGGGCTCAATTACGAAATAACGCTTGAAACAAATTCCAATCAGGAAATAAGACACACTTAATATGAATAAAATTATGGAACTGTTTGAGCAGTGACATCATGCTCGTAACAAAATTTATTGACCAATGACATTATGGAAAGCAAAGAAAGAAATGAAAAAGCTATTGTAAACACCCACCATCTGGTAAAGCTGGCTAGCTCCTCAAAAGATGCTTGCTCCATCTGATCGCGGCTAAACCGAATTATATTAGCCCGAATCCAATTAAATGGAGAGTTATCAAATTATAATACCATATTTCCTTGATTAGTACCCACGGGTACTATAAATTACAACTCCCTGAAGCATGCGGGCACTATTTGAGGGCGGCTACTACTCGAGGGCGGATACTATTTCTCACATTCTCTATCGTTCTTACAACCAACAACGATCTCCTGGTGAATTTGTCCCATTTTAGTATCATATACTTAGTTTAACTTACAACTGGAAGCTTGAATGAGCTTCTTATCAACAGAAAACGGCTTTTTCGGTGATAAACAACAAAACACATGCTCGATTTTGCTCGTAGTATGCTGTGGAAAGATGCAGAGTGGGCGTGGCAGGGATACTATTTGAGGGCGGATACTATTTTCATTAGCCATGTGCTTTGTGCGGGTACTATTCAAGGGCGGATATTATTCAACGTGCGGGTACTAATCAAGGAAATACGGTAATCACTATTACCATATTATTGTTATTGAAAGTGGTAGCATAGAAGATCACCCACAACAATATAACTTGAAATACTAGGGCTGCCAAGCATGACATGACCACACCTACCATTATGACATAGTATCGCGTCCATCTCTCACCAACGTATCTCAGTATAGGCCAAAATAAATATATACTGAATATAATAAATGAATAAATCTCCAACAAATACGAAGTCTTGCTGTGTGATACCATCATTGGTATTAGAACTGCCCATGAGGCCCAACCAATGAGCTTAAAACTACACCCTATTCCTACCCAAATTAGACAGAGAATGACTCTCTTTGAAGTCACAAATGAAAATAACCACATAAAAATTTAAATAGTACTAACACACACACTCACCACATGTACATGTACACACAGTATTAACAAATTTAACATATACAAAACCATACGTAGTATAGATGCAGTATTAACACACATACAGTACACATATACATGTACATATACATGTATATAGTATACTAACACACAAACCACATATACATGTTAACCCATATACCACATACTATATAGCACATTATTATCAGCTCCACAGCAAAAAACATACTGTATTAATTAGTAGACTAGTCATAAAGTCCCATAGTGTGAGTGGGTGATGAAACATTAATGTCTCCACCCCTATACCAGTAACAAATACAACCATTTGATATAAGTAGTTGTTTATATACAGGTAGCAAATATTGTATGATTTTGAAAAAGTATAAATCTAAAACAAATGACAATCATTAATTTATGGAACGAACTAAAAACTCAACTAGTATCAAAATCATTAATGTCTCCACCCCTATACCCATAACACACTCATGTATAGGTAACACAGATAGCTGTTCGATATAAGTAGTTGTTTATATGAAGGTGCAGCAAATATTTAAACAGTATAAATCTAAAACAAAGGACCATCATTATTAATTTATAGAACGAACTAAAAACCCTTCAGTACTAGAATCAAAATCATCGTTATTTTCAATCAATCTACGATTCAAATCTCTCTCGTAAATCTCTTCAATTGTTCGTCTCACGTTAATGTCCGACAGTTCATTACGAAGTCTATACTTGTAACAATACATGACAACACTATACACTAACAATGATGCACACAGTAGACCAGTAGATATACAGTAACGGGTAAAGATGTTTATAGTAACAAATGGAAAAACCAGATCACCCATTGAAATAGTATATATCCCAATCAGTAGCCCCTGGAAATGAACGGGAGCTTGAGCAAAAATAAACTCAAGTGAAGAAAATTCACTAATGGCTGACCCAATACTAGCAATGCCGGAAAAAACCAATACCATAGTATGGGACAGATCATTGGCTGCAATGGAAGGATAGGATATTATTGCTGAAGCAACATAGGATAGAGTATTCAATAAAAGGCCAAACCATATCCGTTTCAACAAACTTGGAACCAAGAAAGGGCATAAAGGAATCAAAAACAAATGGAAAAATAGAGGAACGAATGCTAGGGGTAAATTAGAGTAAAAAAGAAAACTCTCTGCAATACTTTTTGAGTCAGTTGCATTAAAAATGTCATTATTCGTCAATAATGGTAGGTCTGCAGCAAAACCTAAAAACACTACAAGGCAAACAATAACTGCTAGTATGTACCAGAAACTCTTGACACTCTCTACCTGGTCTGTAGTGAATGGTCCGCCATATCTATCCTTACCATAGTCTAGTCTCGATGGAGGATCATCACTGTATGTGAAAGCACTTCTTCTTTCAGGATATTTGTGTTTCCAGGCGTACTTGAGAACACAGTAAATCAGTTTAAATGGATCAACAGTGGGAGGGGGCTCGATTACAAAATAACGCTTGAAACAAACACCAATCAGGAGATAAGACATACTTAATATGAATAAAAGCACAAAAACTAGTCGTGCTAGATGGTTGTCGTTACAAATATTTCTTAGCAATGTGAATAAGGAAAATGAAACGCCGAATGAAAAGGAGTTAGTAAATACCCACCATCTGCTAAAACTGGCTAGCTCCTCAGAAGATGCTTGCTGCATTTGATTAGCACTAAACTGAATAATATTCGTATTAACTAGTCCAAATCCAAAGCCATGGATAGCTAAGCAAAATATAACAATCACTGCTACAGTGATATTACTGTCAGTGAATGTGGTAGTATCAAAGCTCTTCCATAGAATTATAACTTGGAGTACTAGTGTCGCCAAGCACAACATGACCACACCCACCATTATGACATAGTATCGTGTCCATCTCTCACCAATGTATCCCAATACGGGCCAGAAGAGGTAGGCACAGGATATGATAAATATAAAAGTTTTTGATAATACGGTTTTGTCTGATGGCATTAGGAGTACCCACGAAACCCAGGTTACAAGAACAAGATTTAACCCTATTCCTGCCCAAACTAGACAGAGAATGGCTCTCTTTGAAGTCACAAATGAGTTAGAGTATCTATTCTTCAATCTTCTCATCCATCTATTACACCAGGTACCTTTATTAATCAAGGAGGATCTCTCTGTTGTGTCAACCATCATGACAATATAAAGTTTGTCTGTAGATAAATATACACACAGCAAACAGCAGGCTTAGCGTTATAATACTATAACAATATAGTGAAACTTACATTAGCTATAATGTTGTATATACAGTACCTATTATACTATACTCCCTGAAAACTCTTTATCTGCAATCACACAACTAAACTACCATAATAGTGCTTTGAAGGGGAAAATTTTTGTGGTTTTCGTGGTTAATCATGAAAATAAAGGACAAGTGCAACTGTATACATAGTATACACAGCTGTATAAATCAGGAATATTTTACCCACAAAATTACTTTTTTAACAATAATCTATCAATTCATGAAATTTAGCCTACCAAAAATTTGGCACTATATGGTATACTTTAAGCATGTGGCCGGCCCTGTCATCCATCTTTATTAAACAACAAAATGGCTTTCACTATTAATTATTACATTATACACATAATAAGTAACCACAATCAGTCTAGCACAATTAAGTCTTATGTACACATAACACTGATGTACATGAACTTTAAACATGATTATTCATTGAAATATAAATGGGTTGTCTATTAAATGTTTTGATTACAGAATGTGAAGCAAGTAAACTTGGCTTTAATCCTTGTCCAACACTGATCTATCATATCTATCATTTTTAAGCCCTCTCTCGTAAATCTCTTCAATTGTCCGTCTCACGTTAATATCCGATAGTTCATTACGAAGTCTATACTTGTAACAATACATGACAACACTATACACTAACAATGATACACACAATAGACCAGTAATGATACAGTAACGAGCGAAGGCTGTTATTATAAGAAATACTGTACCCAAGTTACCAAAAGAAATAATCCATATTCTAATCAGTAGCCCCTGAAAATGAATGGGAGCTTAAGCTAAAATGAACTCGAGTGAGATAAACTGAATAATGGCTAAACCAATATTACCAAAGACATTAAAAGCTGATAAAATAGAATCTGACTGATCAATGGTAATCTATACACCTTCATTCAGTTGTGTTATTCCAACAGCTGTGTCATCACCAATCAGACTAATCCTCTGCCTATCGTGGACCTAATCTTGTGATCTGGTACTTGCAAAACGGAATGTAAAGTCTACGTAGTTGTCTGATAAAGATAGACTATATAAATTAATAATAGACCTAGATATCTATACTACATGTAACCATTTCTTGTCGATATAATTATAACCCATTCCTTTATTAACGGATAGATCTTACTCAATTTCTGACTCCGTCATTAAAAAGTGGGTGTAGCTGGGTGGGTGTGACTGTCTAAAGAACAAGAATGAATTGTCTGCAGCTTTATGAACGAGAACGTGAACACGAACAGGAACAAGAATGTCGCTCTCGGCTTCTGTATGATGGAACACTAATGTCTCCAACCCTATACCCATAACACACTCATACATTGGTAACATTATACATACAGCTGTTCAATATAAGTGATTATTTATACAGGTAGCAAATATCACATGATTAAAGTAAGTTTATAGTATAAATCAAAAACAAAGGACTATCATTAATTTATAGAATGAACAAAAAATTCATTAGTACTAGTACCAAAATTATCATTATTTTGAATGGATCTTCGATTCAAATCTCTCTCGTAAATCTCTTCAATTGTCCGTCTCACGTTAATGTCCGACAGTTCATTACGGAGTCTATACTTATAACAATACATGACAACACTATACACTAACAATGATACACACAATAAACCAGTAGATATACAGTAACGGGTAAAGATGTTTATTGTAACAAATGGAAAAACCAGATCACCCATTGAAATTGTATATATCCCAATCAGTAGCCCCTGGAAATGAATGGGAGCTTGAGCAAAAATAAACTCAAGTGAAGAGAATACACTTATGGCTGACCCAATATTAGCAATTACATATAAAACCAATAGCATAGTATGGGACAGATCATTGGCTGCAATGGAAGGATAGGATACTATTACTGAAGCACCATAGGATAGAGTATTTAATAAGAGCCCAAACCACATTCGTTTCAACAAACTAGAAACCAGGCAAGGGCATAAAGGAATGACTAGGAGTTGGAAAATTAGAGGAACAAGTGCTAGGAATAAATTTAAATCCAGAAAAAAAAATTTTTCAGCAATATTTTTTGAGTCAGTTGTTGCATTGAAAATGTCACTGTTCTTCAAAAATGGTAGGTCTACAGTAAAACCTAAAGAGAATGCGACAGCTACAACAACTGCTAGTATGTACCAGAAACTCTTGACACTCTCTACCTGGTCTGTAGTGAATGGTCCGCCATATCTATCCTTACCATAGTCTAGTCTCGATGGAGGATTATCACTGTATGTGAAAGCGCTTCTTCTTTCAGGATATTTGTGTTTCCAGGCATACTTGAGAACATGATAAACCAGTTTCAATGGATCAACAGTGGGAGGGGGCTCGATTACAAAATAACGCTTGAAACAAACACCAATCAGGAAATAAGGGACACTTAAAAAGAATAAAAGCACAAAAACTAGGCGTGCTAAATTGTTAACATTAAAAATATTTCTTAGCAATAAAAATATGGAAAACGAAACACCGAAAGAAAAGGAGTGTGTAAACATCCACCATCTGGTAAAACTGGCTAGCTCCTCAGAAGACGCTTGCTGCATTTGATTTGCACTAAACTGAATAATATTGGTATAGACTAGTCCAAATCCAAAGCTATGGATAGCTAAGAAAAATATAACAATCACTTCTATTGTGGTATTATTATCAGTAAATGTGGTAGTATCAAAGCTCTTCCATAACAGCATAACTTGGAGTAGTAGTGTTGCTAAGCAAAAAATGACCACACCCACCATTATGACATAGTATCGTGTCCATCTCTCACCAATGTATCCCAGTATAGGCCAAATGAGGTAGGCGCAGGATACAATAAATATAAAAGTTTTTGATAATACATTTCTGTCTGATGGCATTAAGACTACCCACGAGACCCAGGTTACAAGAGAAAGATTAACACCTATTCCTAGCCAAATTAGACATAGAATGGCTCTCTTTGAAGTCACAAATGAGTTAGAGTATCTATTCTTCAATCTTCTCATCCATCTACTACACCAGGTACCTTTACTAATCAAGGAGGATCTTTCTGTTGTATTAGTCATCATGGTGCTAACACTCGAGTTATATAGTGTATACTAGACTATAGCGAGGTCAGTTATATCTGTAGATAAATATGCACATAATAAATAGCAGACCTTACATTGTTACAGCATAACAATAGTAAAACTTACACTAGCTATAGTGTTGTACATGTATATACAGTATCTAGGCCAGCCCTGTCAGCCATCTTTATTCAACAACAAAATGGCTTCCACTATTAACCATATTACACACATGACAAGTAACCACAGTTAATTTAGCACAACTAATTCTTATATATACAAACACTTTAACACGATTATTCATTGAAATACAAAATTAATGGTTGTTTATTAAATGCCTTAATTAAATATGAAGCAAGTAAACTTGGCTTTAATCTTCGGCCAACACTGATTTATCATATCTATCATCTTTAAGCTCTCTCTCGTAAATCTCTTCAATTGTCCGTCTCACGTTAATGTCTGATAGTTCATTACGGAGTCTATACTTGTAACAATACATGACAACACTATACACTAACAATGATACACACAATAGACTGGTAGCTACACAATAACGGAGGAAAATATCATAGGGTAAAAAGAACAAGAAGAATAGCTCTTCAACACTGTAACCCATACTCCAGACTCCTATCAGCAATCCAAGGAAATCACACGGTGCTTGGGCTAGGATGAACTCCAGTGACGTGAATGTGATAATGGCTGATCCAAAGCTACCAATCATTCCAAACACAATAACCACAATAGCAAACGATGATGAACCGATCACATAGTAGAGAATGGTTGATACGATGAATGGTATTACTACCAACACGAGACCGAATAGTAACCGTTTCAACATACGAGGGACCAGACATGGGCACAGGGGAACAATGAGGAACTGTAGAACAGGAGGAATCGCCATTAGGAAGAGATTACAGTTAGCCAATACCAGTTCTACTTCAGAGAAGATTAAAGTTGTCGTGTTGCTTAGGAGGGATTCGCTGTATTGGAATTGAGTTACTGTAAATCGTGAAACCATCACAGATGAAACAGTAACCGCTAGTATATACCAGAAACTCTTGACACTCTCTACCTGGTCTGTAGTGAATGGTCCGCCATATCTATCCTTACCATAGTCTAGTCTCGATGGAGGATCATCACTGTATGTGAAAGCACTTCTTCTTTCAGGATATTTGTGTTTCCAGGCGTACTTGAGAACACAATAAACCAGTTTCAATGGATCAACAGTGGGAGGGGGCTCGATTACGAAATAACACTTGAAACAAACACCGATCAGGAAAAATATTAGAGAAGTGATAAACGAAATCAAACAAATAATACGTTCAGTCCAGTTCACATTGCTCAGTTCAGTTAGTAACATCGACAAAATGAAATAAACAGCATTAAATGAAACACATGTAGTGAATATCCACCATCTTGCAAAGCTAGCCATCTCCTCAGATGAACCCTGTTGCAGCTGGGTAATGCTAAACTGTACAATATTAGCCCCAAATAACCCAACACCCAACCCATTAAATATCAATAACCCAATCACTATAATCACTACCAGAGTCTTATTCTCGTAGAAACTGGATGAAGCATAGTAGCTCTTCCACACCAACATAATCTGGAGTGCCAATGCTGTAAGACATGATAAAACCATCCCAGAGAACATTACGTTGAATCGCGTCCATCTCTCGCCCACATATCCCAGTGCAGGGTAGAAGAAATAACTGATGAAGAGTATGAATTTTATAATCGCTGATAAATACCGGTTAGCAATATGCGGTATAATCTTCCATGAGGTCCATATTGAGAACATGCACAGAACCAATCCCATACTGAACCATACCAGAGACAGAATAGCCCTTTTTGAAGTAACCAATGAAGTAGAGTATCGGTTTTTTAAACGATGGAAACACGTTGGCTTAGAGCGACGAATCAAAGTGGACCTTTCCCGGCTAACAACCATAACTTTGTGATTCGTGAATGCGAGGACAATACAAAGCTGTGCTAAGCTAACACATAAAACCACACATGAAACATGTTTGCCTTATAACAGCAATGCTTAGTACAAATTAGCCAAAGGCAGGAATTTTTAAAATACTAAACATTATCATCTGTTATTGTTTTCACTTCTCATAGCTCACGTAGCACCACTGTTACATATTACATCATATATAGGTATATGATCAATCAATTCATGTACATATATGTACACTACGACAAGGAGAGAGAGGAAGGGAGGGGGAGGGGAGGGGGATGGGGGATATTAGGGAGAGTACCTCTGGTCTTTTATCAGTCGATGCTGCGTAAACATTCAATCTCTCACTTCCCAGCCATTTTTGGAACTCTTTTAACCAATTCTAACCAAAAACAAACAAAATCAGACTGCTAATATCTCTCATTTAGTGTAGTAACATACCTTTACCAGACTGCCGGGTGTTACTATGACAACCCTCTTCAACACAGGCTTACCACCATATGGACCTTGCTTCAGTAATGTCCTACAATAGATATGAGGAGATACTACACAAACTATACATACTACATGTACCAGACTATCAGTATACTCATTACCAACTAAACCAGCTCAATATGTATAATACATACCAGACTACTGGTGCACTCATTACTACATATATATACTACACCAGCTCAATATGTACATGTACTAGACAACCAGTACACTCATCCCTATACTATACCAGCTCAATATGTATAACACAAACCAGACTACTGGTGCACTCATTACTATACTACACCAGCTCAATATGTACATGTACTAGACAACCA
>JAYJLX010053525.1:0-10960 GCA_036873525.1 Chalinula nematifera | reverse complement strand
AGCTTCGTCAAAATGGCGGTCGATATTCACAAGTCTGTATCTTGCTTCCAGATGACAGCTTTGACCTGAAACTTTCATTGTGTGCTAAGAATGGCAAGGCCAACAAATGACGCTATTCAAATTGCTTTGTCACAGTGTTGTAAGCAAATTCGTGGTTCAAGTTTTGCAAGGCTACTTGGGTGACCACACCTTTCTTCTTCAAAGTTTGCATTTTTAACCCTTTCTTTGCTAAGTTTTTCAATTAATCAGCCACTCCTTTCCTAAATAAAATGTTTCTGCTGAATACTTTGTTCTCTTGTAATAGCTGCTTGCTGGCTGCTGTCTGCAAGTGTAGGCTTCCATGGTAGGTTGCCACTGGTAAATTTGTGTACAGCGAGGGATATGTACACCGTACATTTAGTACTAGTTTGGACACTTGAGTGACACGTACCTGAACATGTATAAAATCTAATCTAAATCAGAATCTACAAGTTGTTGTTATTGTGTTACAGACCCGTACTCCAGTACACTGAGAGAGATCAAGATGGCAGCTACACGATGTTGAGTGGTGACATTGTACAGTTCAACATAGCCACTGACAAGAGGGACGGGTCTCGCAGGGCCACCAATGTCAGGCTGTATAAACTGGTTGAAGCACAACAAGGACACAAGACAAGAGAGAAGGTATCTTATGTTATATGTGTGTACGTACCTCTAGTCCTTTATAGTACTAGCTTCTTTGGTACCTCTAGTCCTTTATAATACTAGTATGTGTTTTTAGTCCTTTTTAATATAGATTCATTATTACTACTGTAGGGAATGATCGTGGCCTTGAGGGATGGATTTGGGTTCATTAAGTGTGCCTCGAGGGATCAGAGGATGTTCTTTCACTTCAATGAAGTTATTGATTCAGTTAGTGACACCCATCAGCATACTATACACTGTACAGCTTTATGTACATGTACATGTATTATGGTATGTACATGTACCTGATGTACTGTAGTTGAATTTCATTCATGTCTGTGTTGTGATTGAATGCATGCAGGCTGTGTATAGGACAATATTGATGTAGTGAATGTACATGTATAGGGTGTTGTGTATCAATGGATAGATATGTTATCATTGACGATAGCTGCTTTAAGATTTTACTTGTAAAACCACAATTAATCTAAACAGTTCATAGTAAAATGGGGGTAAAGGAAATATATTGCAAAATACATTTGGTATATTTACTAAGACATTAGGAAGTTAATTGTTTTGTTCATCAATATGCTCAGCTAATTTTGCCTCAGTTTCATTTCTGCTTTGATGACATGATGAAATGAACTCCAATATATTACACCCGAGCGTTGACTCGGTTTATAGTAGCAGTTCAGGTTTGCACTATACGATTTGGCAAACCACCATGCTCCTTTTGTTTGACTTGCTAAATTACTCCTCTGGTCACCATTATTCCTGTCATATGTGGTAAACTTCCAGCCATTGCTTTGGGTCAACCTGTCTCCTGCGTTACCACTATATCTATTCACCTCTAGCATGTACTGATACCTAAAGGTAGCATCACGGACATGGAAATATGAATATTTTGCATATTTCTTGTTGTTTCCTCGATCAGTGAGCTCAATTCGTAGGGAATGCTGCCTCATCTTGGGTGTGAGTCGGTGAATCTTCTCCAATCCCAACCAGAACTCTCCGTTGAGATCACCAAATCCTTCCTCATATTGTGCCCAGTTTCTGTGGAAGGAGAGGGAGCCATTGACCCTCCTCTGGAATACAGTCCATCCTCCACCATCAGTGGTCATATCACAGTATACCTATACATACAATACATAGAGATGCATAGCACAGTGCAGCTGTACAATGCTTGTGGCTAAATAGATACAGTGGAACCTTGTTTAACGGTCACTCAGTATAGCATCAACTTGCTTATAGCGGTCAGGAAGTCTGGCCCTATTTATTACTAATTAACTAAAGTACCTCTCAGTATAAAGGCCCCTTTGATACAACAGCCACTGAATTTTGGCCCGTAGAGACCGTTATAATGAGGTTCCACTGTATACAAAATTTATGTGCAAGAAAAGCTATTCCAGACTTCAATATGTTGCATGTACTTGAAAGTACATGTATGCATGTAACTCTGACTAAAAGCAAATTAGTGACTTCAATGTTAAAGAATGGTCAATTCCCCGTTATAATTTTGAGCTACATGTACATGTATACTTACAGTAGCTGTCATATTGTAAGTATGGGGCTTTACTACCAACAAGAACGCCCGATTGCTGTTAGAGTGTGTGTATATAATATACAATGATTTATGTACCTGAAATGGTGGTTCATTATCAGGGTCAATGGGGTATACTCCGTTCCTCCTCATTCCCATGTTATACCATTCCTTACAATCACGTGGTGTTGGACACTCTATATACAGCAGTACATGTATAGTACAATGAATAATATATAGTATTAGAGAGTAAGAGTTTAAATATGTAGTGAACAATCTGAGCATGTAGACTGGTACAATGTATATTTACAGGATGTGTCTCTGTTTCAGGAGTTATATTATTCAGTAATAGTTTTACAGATATCTTTTAAGTGTTTCGAATTTTTTTTTTTTTTTTAAATAATTTTCTCCATCTTTACCTGGTTTTGCGTTGACTCTGGAATCAGTGTAGAACTTGTTGTTGTCTTCACAGTCCCCTTGAGCTGTTGTGACCATACCCAATACTAGCATTAGAGCAACACCAAGATATACATGCATTATCTATTCCTTCTCTAAGCTTTTAGTTATTCTCCTCAAAAATAGTGGTTATGGTGATAGTCTGTGGCTATTTATAACCCAGTGGTTATACATGTACCGTAATTCCTCTAAAAATTCGTCCTATTAAATTTTTGACAAGTAATTTTAAAACAAATATTTAGAGGTAAAAATGAAGAATTCTAGCTGCATGTGACTATTTTTGATGAAATTAGAGGCTTTTATAAAAGAGCGGGGAAGTAACAGAATTAAAAAGTTACCTGGCTGTTGTAGTTTTGCTGGGTTAATTTCTTTCTCACGAAGCAAAAATCAGAAGGTACAGCAGCAATAATTTTAAAACAAAATTTTAGAGTGCTTCTGAAGACATTTTCAGCTAGTCTCGTTCCCAGCCCCTCCCCTATTGATTTAACTGATGGACGGGGAGGGTCTGGTCTTTGGCTTATACCTTGTTGTTCCGAACATTGTAGCGATTATCGGTTTATCACGTGGGGTACACGCCCACCAGTTCGGCAAATAAAGCACGATTATGGCCAAGGCAAATCTCACTGGCTGCTAGAAAGGTAGAGCATCGTTTCTATCCAACTGGGATCTTATTTCAGCACACAACGGGTATGAAAGATAAATTGTTACTCTCCATCGCAGTGCAGGACCGATACGCGATTGTAATAAAATGGGCGTAACCGTGACGTTTATGACGTTCTGCATTCTGATTGGGACGTTGTTTTTTCAATGTACGGAACAACAAGGTATAAGCCAAAAGACCAGACCCTTCCCATCCGTCAAGATCAGCAATAGGGGAGGGGCTGGGAACAAGACTAATTTTCAGCCAAATGATTATTTAATTTCGAAATTAGAGGCACGAATTTTTAGAGGAAATACGGTATATGTTAGTGATCTATAGCATACATCACGGGAGGTTATATACACTGCATGAGTACATACATGTATTATGTATAATTCAGATGTGCCGAAGTGTTTCAGTTTTAGTGTATATTGACTCAATTGTTACATGCTACATGTATTTATGAATGAGGTTCATGAATCGACTTGAATTAACTGAACACCATGCACTTATTGTATACAATTTATGCATACATGTGTAGCCTATTTACCTTGCATTTCAGTTTCACAAATTTGAATATATTTTATAAGTTAAATATTAATGTACCATATACCATATAGTAGTAGCTGGTAATTTTAAAGTGGAATTAAATTTCGCTTAATTTCATGGTCAAAATGGCTTATTGCTACTACATGTACTTACATGTATGTAACACTATATTGGTTGTGAATGGTATGGGCTGGATTACAAGGCTTCACTTTTGTAAACTAACATGCAACCCACTATTGAATAATAAGTAAACAAAGATAAACTAGTACTAAATGTACATATCCCTCCCATTACACAAATTTACCTGTGGCAAGCTACCAGGAAGCTTTCATCTGATAATCATCAATGTAATGACTGCCCACTGCTGACTCATAAAGCAAGACTAATGAATTTAGTCTAAGTTAATCAGTTAAAAAACAAACATTGAAGAAGAAAGGTGTGGTCAAAAGCAAGCAGCCATTACTATAGCTAAACCATTGACTTTGCTTAAAACACCGAGACGAAGCAATTTGAATAGCGGCTTTGTTGGCCCTGTCATTCTTAGCACACAGTGAAAGTTCCAGCTCTAAGCTCACATCAGGAAGCAAGATGCAGAGTTGTGAAGTTTGACACCATGTTGCCTAAAGCTAAACTTCAGATATTTGTAAAAAAAATTCTAGGACAGATATGGACAAAATTTTAAAAATACCATAGGATATTTTCATAAGGAACACAAAAAAAATGTACTCAAAAGCTTGCTATAGCGAAGCACAGGTTGCAGATTTGAAGCACAGGAACCACTGAACTAATATGCACCATGCAGACGTGTAAAGTGAACTTTTCTTTAACTTACGCCCACATTTAAATGCACACAATTAAAATGCTAACACAAACTAACTAACTACATTTGTAGAACAGGACAACTAACGTATCCCTCGCTTGCTGCTCCCACGCTCGGGATAAAAATAGTTGATTTTTTGAGCCAACCATGATTTTTTTAACCCACAAATATTACCAGCTATGGTAGGTGGTTATTTTTTTGTGGCTATAATATTTTGTTGTTTAAAATAAATAAGTCTCTGTATTATATTAGCACCTGTAGTAAATTTTTGTAAAAGCTAATTTATGCAGTATATACTACCCAGGCCATGTGCAAACATTAAATCCACACTAAAATAACCAGCTATAGTATAAAGCCTAGTCAGTTCACAATATGACACTAGCAGGACGGACGTTACATTGATGCTGGAATATATTCCAATGTAAACGTTGCATCAAAAAGGTCAAATCGCTCATGCAATGCCGCGCTAGCATCGTATTGTGAACTATATGCTTAATGCAGTGCTATAGCCAGGCCAGTCATAACATGCACTTATTGAATTGAGTGATCACAGCTTAACCATTACTAACTAAAAAATTGACTTTTGTTTGACACGCTAAATAAGTTACAAAATAACTAAATGCAGCAAATGTCCAGTTAATGATCTAGACTACAAAATGTGCATACTACAGTATAATATGCTCTGATTCGGCTTAGTTTTCCCTTAGTTTCATTTCACTAGTTTTAATGGTGCTACTAAAACCGTACCATTTCATTGTTGAAGATGAAGAGGAAGATTTATGATATCCATTGAGGTTTGAATTGCTGCAGCTTTTATACCACCATGCTCCCTTCTCAGATCTTGCACAATTACTGGTCGATGCATCATTATCTTTATCACGGGTGGTAAACTTGCCGCCATTATGGTAACTCAATGAGTCTCCAGCATTACCAGAGTATCCTGTGACGTCCAGTTGATATTGGTATTTCACACTCCCATCACGAACATGGAATGATGAGTATTTAGCATATCGTTCATTATTAGACCAGTCACTCAGTTCAATACGGAGCGAGTGTTTTTTGGCCAATGGAGTCAATCTATGGATCTTCTTTAATCCCAACCAGAACTCCCCCTTCAGATCACCAAATCCTTCTTCATATTCCTTCCATGTCCTATAGAAGTAGAGATCACCAGTGGTTCTCCTCTGGAATACAGTCCATCCTCCACCATCAATGGTCATATTACAGTATACCTTATATACAATGAAATATAATAGTTTACTAGCAGTTGCATACATGTATATACATGCATATGTGTGTATGTATATGTATATGTGTATACATTACCTGAAACGCTTCGTCACTGTTTGGGTTAACTGGATAGACTCCGTCTTTTCTTATGCCCATGTCATACCATTGCTTGCAATCTTTAGGCATAGGACATTCTACATGTAGTTACATGTACATGTATATAACTGCACAGTAATTTGTCAGTGCATGATGTTACTGTACCTGGTTTAGCATTAACGCTGGAATCAGTACTAAACACCGTCTGATCACAGCCTGCTCCATTGACTGCGCCCGATCCCACCAGTATAAATAATACTGTGATAAATTCCTTGATCATTGTTGTATAGCCATTTCTCAAGCTTTGTATCTATGATTAGTATTCAAGTTTAAGAGCACTTTATATTATAGTGAGGACTGAATTGTTGGGGTTTCGTATATACATATGTTTATATTTTAAATGTTTGCTTTTTATATTAGTCACCATCGTAAACATATATTTTATACAAATAATTTTAAAGAAACACTTTTATAACTTTTTTGTTATGATAAATAACACTTTTGTAGTTATGACATAACACTTTTGTATATATGACAACCACTTGTACTTTTATATGTAGGTATTATCATAGCAATTCGACACTCTTATATCAACAAACTTATATAATCATGGCAACCACTTTATTATAACAGTTTCATAATTATTATCAGAAATCCATGGGAAAAAATGGGGTCATGTTATTATGACAAACACTGGTAATTATGATAATGACAAACATTTAGCGTTCTTATACATTTTAGCGGCTTTTATTATAGCAAACTATAGTGCTTTTATGATATTCCAAACACTTTCATATCTCAGCAACTTTAGCAACAACTTATTCGTTTTAAAAGGAATTTTTTTTTTTTATCTTGTGTACATGTATATACATAATTTAGCCTAAAGGCTGATTCATACTATAAACGTAATGAAAGGGAATACATGGGAAGAGTATGAATTGTTAATGTGATGTAATGAATCGAAAATTTCAATTCTTTATATACGTCATATTAACGACTCGTATACCCTTCCTGTGTATTCACTTTCATTACTTTACTGTTATGTGTTGTGTTTATAGTGTACTAAATCAGTAAAACTTTTGACCTTTAACCTAATTTGCCAATAATCATTTTGATTAAATCATTCACACACTAAGTTATTCAGTAATGATTACACCAAAAGTATTTAAACTGTGTACACACTATATGGTATGTCCAGACTTATGTTATTTTTCCTTCAGTTTCATTTCACTGGTTTTAAGGGCTCTACTAAATGCATTCCAATGCATTTTCGAAGTTGAAGTGGACGATGTTTGATATCCATTGAGGTTTGAGTTATAGCAGTTATTATACCACCATGCTCCCTTGAAGGTTATTGCATAATTACTGGTGTTTCTAGCATCGTTATATTTATCACGGGTAGTAAACTTGCTTCCATTATGTATTGCCAATGAGTCTCCAGCATTACCAGAGTACCCTGTTACATCCATCTGATATTGGTATCTCACACTCCCATCATGAACATGGAAGGATGAGTATTTAGCATAATCGTTTATTATTAGACCAATCACTCAGTTCAATACGGAGCGAGTGTTTTTTGGCCAATGGAGTCAATCTATGAATCTTTTCCAATCCCAACCAGAACTTCCCCTTCGGATCACCAAATCCTTCTTCGTATTCCTTCCATGTCTTATAGAAGTCCAGAGTACCTTCATTCCTTCTCTGGAATACAGTCCATCCTCCGCCATCAGTGCTCATATCACAGTATACCTTATTCAATGGAATACATTGAATGCAATAATTATAATTACACGGTATGTACATGTGCGAACACTGCGATGTATACATGTATATTACCTGAAACGCTTCATCACTATTTGGGTTAACTGGGTACACTCCGTCCTCTCTTATACCCATTTCATAGTCCATTGTTTGCAGTCACGAGGCATAGGGCACTCTATAAAGTACAGGTACATTAACGTTATACAGTACATGTTAACATGTTATAGTAAACTGTAGATTAGTTGTGTATTGTACTGTACCTGGTTTAGCATTAACACTGGAATCAGTACTGAACACCAGATCACAATAATCTCCTCCATTGACTGCTCCCAACCCCACCAGTATCAGTAGTATAGTAAAGTACCTCAACATAGCCATTATTATAATAATGATAGACTGTACGTTGTCTGTTTTTTTTCAGACCTGTTTATATATACATGTACACTGTATATAGTGGGGTATTGTTATTGACTCCTTTGGAGTTACATAAAACGTATATTGTGTTCAGTGAATTGAGTAGGGATATGAATTGAGGATCATGTTTAGTTACACATGTTCTTAATGAGTTTATTAAATGAACTTGTGTTTTGAATTGTTTCTTCAATTCTACATGTATATAACCCCTTTGTGTAGTGTAATGGTGTGTGTCCTCAGAGTTGTCTGTTCCTTGAGTCACTCAATATATTCTTTTGAAAGAAAAATACTTTCACTTTTGTTTTGCTCAGATCGCTTGCGATATTTTTTAGTCGTGCACTTGACCTTTGTTTTACACATGCACTAAAGCACTAAAGTAAATTTAACTGAATGCACTGAAATACAAAATATTCAACTAAAGAGTTAGTTTGCAAAATGTACTGTACTAAGGTGTCTTGTCTTTCAGCTTAGTTTAGCCTCAGTTTCATTTCGCTTGTTTTGAGGTGGTTACTAAATGTACTCCAAGTCATTCTCGTAGATGAAGAGGATGATGATTGATATCCATTGAGGTGTGAGGTATAACAGTCTGTATACCACCACACTCCCTTGTAAACTTGTGCACAACTTTTGACCCAGGCATCATTGTCTTTATCGCGGGTGCTGAACTTTATCCCATTATGTACTTTCAAAGAGTCTCCAGCATTACCAGAGTACCCTGTTACATCCATCTGATATTGGTATTTCACACTCCCATCATGTACATGGAATGACGAGTATTTAGCATATCGTTTATTATTAGACCAGTCACTCAGTTCAATACGAAGCGAGTGTTTTTTTGCCAATGGAGTCAATCTATGGATCTTCTCCAATCCCAACCAGAACTCCCCCTTCAGATCACCAAATCCTTCTTCATATTCCTTCCATGTCTTATAGAAATCAAGAGTACCGGTGGTTCTCCTCTGGAATACAGTCCATCCTCCGCCATCAGTGGTCATATCACAGTATACCTTATTCAATGAATAATTATAGTATTTAATACAATATTATTTCACTAATATTACATATACAATGTGCATAATATATATTACCTGAAATGCTTCATCACTATTTGGATTAACTGGGTACACACCATCCTCTCTCATGCCCATTTCATACCATTGCTTGCAGTCATGAGGCATAGGGCACTCTATAGAGTACATAAACATTATACAATACACGTAGTTAATAGTTAACTGTAGATTAGTTGTGTATTGTACTGTACCTGGTTTAGCATTAACACTGGAATCAGTACTAAACACCATGTCACAATAATCTCCACCATTGACTGCTCCCAACCCCACTAGTATCAGTAGTATAGTAAAGTATTTCATGGCCATTGTTATATGATAGATAGACTATTGTCTGTTTATAATTACTACCAGTTCAGACCTGTTTATATATACTTGTACACTGTACATTGTGTGGATTGTTGTTGTTGACTCCTTCCTTATTGTGATTGAGTTACTTAGATTGTGCTCATTGAATTGAATAGAATATGAATTGAGGATCTTGTTTAGTTACACATGTTCGTAATGAGTTTACTGAATCAACTTATGTTACTGTGTGTTTAGAATTGTTTCTTTAATTTTATAATCCCTTTATGTAGAACAATGTCATGTGTCCTCAGTTGTTTGGTCATTGAATAACTCAGTAGTCTTTTGAAAGAAAAATATACTCACTATTTTAAATATTAATCATGCAGTAGCCTCATAAGGTATTATGGGGTCCTGATTATATGCAGTTATGGTACATGTACATGTTTAACCAGTCATTTGACCTTTGTTTTACATTATGTACTAAAGTAAAATTGCTGAATGCACTGAAATTCTAAATACCATTGGGAAATTTTAACTATGGTTTTAATTTTGTATATGCCTCTGACTACGAAAATTAAAACTATGAAAATTGTTTACACAATATAGAGCCTGTATAAATTGAGCTCATTGTACAAACATGAATATTTAAAACATTCCTCAGTTTATTTCAATGATTTTAAGATGGCTACTGAACGAAACCCAACTTATTTTCATAGATGAAGAGGATGATGATTGATATCCATTGAGGTTTGCACTATAGCAGGCTTCATACCACCATGCTCCTTCAGAAACTTGCGCTTAACTACTGTCCCACCCATCATTATTTTTTATTGCTGGCAAGGTGGGAAATAAGCACTCGTCCACTCTGTTTTTAGTATAGCAGTTTGAGCAAATTTTAAAAACAATGCACAGTGTTTGACAAAGCCAGCGCTGCACCCATTGTTCTTAACTGTGCTTTGCAGAGCTAGAAATAACAGTTGGCCATTGGTCAATTTCTGAGCAAAACATCCAATTGACCAAGCAAAGGAGAAAATGGTCAGCCACTGATTTTGTCCAAGGGATTCTGTTGTACTGCAATACTTGTTTTCTTCCAAAAATGGGTTTGAATCCCAGCAAGGTTTTTTTTTTCTTTTTTCTCATACTTGGGGTTTGAATCCAACCTACATTTCTTTTTTTTTTAAACTTGGCATTTTTTTTTCATGCATATTCAATTAGTTCAAGAGGAAAATATGTCCGACCAATTCTACACAATGGCCAGTTAAACTTGGCAACAATTGGTCTACATGACTGACCAAGTGTAAATGCTTATTTCTAGCTCTGCTTTGGATGACATGCACTTAAATAATCACAGTCTAACCATTACTAAATTAAACATTTGACTTTTGTTTTACAAAATATAAAATTAATAAAAATGAAATACTGAATGCAGCGAAATGTCC
>JAYJLX010053503.1:0-10968 GCA_036873525.1 Chalinula nematifera | reverse complement strand
TGCCCCTCCGGGCACAGAGATCCACGAGGAAGCAGTAGACAAGCTTCGGTCTCTTTGTATTAACCTTGACATCGATAACATGCAGGCATTAGCTAACCAGAAGATGGGACCACACTCGAAGGCCCTTGAGGATTACTATGCTGAACAGCTGAAGATGGGAGCAGTAGCTTTCACCAACCAGCGTATTGCTCAGCCGGGTAAAGGCTCACGTCCTCTGATCTACAATGATCCGTACTGGAGACTGTTCACTCAGTTCCACGGTTACATGTCAGAGTTCACAGCTAACATCCTCCCGGGACTCTTGAAGGCTCCTCTTAAGGGCACAGTGAAGACTCGTATTGCTGGCCTGACTACACTGCTAAACATCTTGGCACTCGGATTCCTCTCGCAGGCTCTCCGGGATGAAATCAAATACGGTGAACCATCACCTTATCTGGATAACTTCTCTAAGTTCCAGAGAGCTGTTGGTGCATCTGGCTTGCTCGGTACACCTGAGCGAGTACTAAACATAGTCAACCCTCTCTATGGTAGAAAGGGTGACAACTTCATGGAGAAAGCTCTCAATGAACTGGCAGGGGAAGCGCCTGCTGTAGGATATATCGGTCGTGTTGGGGACTTGGCATACGGTGCATTAAATGACGGTGTGTTTGAGGCTTCAACAGGGAAGAAGTTTATGAAAGCGGCGCCCCTTATGGGACCGTTTCATAGTCGGAGCACAGGAAGGTTCACCAAGGACGGTGAATATGTTGGGGGTCTCGATGATGCCATCGATGATCTCGGATCTTCCATTGCTTCTATATTAGATGGAGAATAATTAATGTCTAAAGTACTACCACAAAGTGTGACTCAGGGGGCTCAGCCCCTTGATCCACTAGAGCAGCTTCGTAGGAAGCGTGAGATTGAAGTCGACGCAGGGGTCCCAGAGCTCCCTGCTGGTGCTGTTCCTGATCCCTTTGGTGGGGGTCCCGGGGTTCCACCAGTATCTGCTGCACCTGCTATGCCAGATCCTTTTGCTGGGGAACAACCCACGAGCGGCCTGCAAACACCTGAGTATGCCACACATCAAGGCCCACAGGTTAACGTACACAACACAATGTCCGAAGATGCGGAAGCTGTACGTGTTGCAGAGCAGGCAGAGCATGATCAACTTATGGCTAACGTTGACTCGTTTGCAAATGAAGAGTTCAAGTACGATCCTAATCTTACTGACATGTACGGTAACCATGTCCCTGAGGCAGAACAACGGGCTCGTTGGGATGAGGAATCTGTCAACCAATATCGTAAGTCGACTAACCTATCTGGCTATGACCAGAAGACTGTTGCTGAACTGATGGAAGCATACCCGTTTAACAAAGGACAGATGGGAGCTATCGGTAATACCATTGGTCACTCAGCTATGGTGTTCTCTAGCCTTAAGTTTGGCCAAGATCCTAACACTGAGAAGGCACTTAACCGTGCATCTTCTAATGGTATCACGAACCCCACTGAATACATGATGACTCATCTCGGTGCAAATGTGACTGAGATTGTTAACACCAACGCTGCTTCCTTTGCACAGATCTATGCTGCTCTTGCGGCAGAGAAGCGTCTTGCCTCACAGAACCTTGAGGAGGAGACTAAAGCTGATGAAGGTAAGTCTGCACTTGAGGGACTGATGGAGCGAATGGGCTCAGGGTCAGCCACAGGGGCTACTAAAGGGGCCGCTGAACTGGCAACTATCGCAGGCAACGAAGCACTCGCTAATGAGACAGAGGGTATGCCATACGAGGATTACGTTAGACTCAAGGGACAGCTTGTACGCAAGCGTCTTGAGGCAGCACGTGTGAACCGTGGGGAAAGCCCGGAGCGTCTTGAAGGTGATGTAACTGACAACATCGTCAGCAACCTTCTTGCTGCTGCAGATGCAGATGCTGGTTGGATTCAGATTGTGGACACACCCGATGGTACTCCTTATGTCTTTATGACTATCGCAGGTAAGAATGCTATCGCTCCCTTTATGAAGATGGCAGAAGAGACTAACCCAGATCTCAAAGGATTCTCTCAGCTTGCTTCGGGACAGACCGGCGCTTATATTAACCGTCGTGCGGACACTCGTAGGGGTGAACGCCTGAGCCGTAACAATGCTAAGAAGCCTGAGGCTATCGAAACCTACTACCACGATCAACGTAATGTTGTTAAGTTTGTTGGTGCTGATAAGCTCTCCTTCGATCTTGGTATGAACCGGATGTATCTTGACTACCGTCAGAAGCAGATTGAAGCTGCTGTGGCTGTAGGAGCCCCAGTGGATCTCACTGCTCCTCTTCAAGGAGATGCGACTCTGTTACCACAGCTTGTACCCATGATCCAAAGTGGCTTAGGTTATAACGACCAACCCTTTGCACCTATTGATCCTAATAAGGAACTCCCTGAGGGATCCAGGGTGGTCGAGGTATACTTCGCTGGCTCTCAGGAACCTAAGTATCTTGAGATGAAGAGTGATGGCCGGTTCCGTCTTGGAACACATGCTCACCAAACACAACAAGAGATGGCAGATGCTAACTCTGCTAACGATGGGCGTGGCAGGAAGTCTCCGGGATTCTTTGATCCTATTGCACTTCGTTCTTATGACGACACCTCCGACATGAATGGTCAGCGTAACCTGACACAGCGTTCATACAACCAAGGTGCGTTCCGTCGTATCGAGTTTAAAGATACATCTCTCCGTAAGCTCCCTTGGAATGCCATGGATGCTGGTGCTCGTATCATCTCACCTTCTGCTGTTCAATCCTTTATGAACTGGCTCAACAACCAGAACTCCACTCCTTCTCCGGAGATCCGGGGGACTGCAGAGCTGTTGGCTTTTGGCTATAATGTCATTAGGAACTCTCGGGGTATGACCCCAGAGCAGGTTGCAGAAACACTTACCAAGGGTGACATCGAGAAGTATGCTCGTCTTAATGACATGCGTATGAAGATGTTCCCACAGAATCCTGATGGATCTGTTAATGGTGAAGAGGTGTATGGTATGGTCAAGTCTGATCTCCCTGCATATCTATCTCGTGGTGATAAGAAGCAAGCACAGAAGGGTCGTGAGTACGACACAGGTGCCACTGCTGGTCACTGGGCAGAGATGCTTGGTAACATCACAGATGAAGAGAAGCCTCTGTTCCTTGAGATGATGAATGAAGTCACCGGGGATAAGAAGCGTCGTGGTATTATGCAGGAGTCCATGGACTTTGCACAACAGTTCCTTAATGTGATGAATGGTAAGTCAGCTGTTATCCGTACTGCCCAGCGTGTTGACCCAGACATGAAGTCTGCAGGTCGTATGTTTAAGGCAGCACAGACAGGTGATAAAGAAGTTATGAAGCGTGTTGGATTCTTGTTTGATCAAGATGCGTCAGAGGGAATGTTCCCCTTCGGATCCCCACGAGAGTTCTTTACCTCTTCTTCTATCAAGCTCCTTGATGAGGGCTTCCCAGGATTCCAAATGGAGAATCTCTCGGAGCCTAATAAGCAGGAGATGATGGCTAAGATGGCCAATGCTATCCGTTGGATGTGGAGAGAAGCTGATAAGACTCAGTTCGAAGATATGTTCGCTAAGCTAGACCAGATGGTGACCGACTACGGACAAGCTGTGTCTGCTCGTGACCTTACAACTGAGAAGTTTATCAAGTGGATGAAGAAGAACCGGCCTAAGTCGGACTCGACATACACCTTCTTCCAGATCATGGAGAACCAGCTGGGCAATCAGTTCCAGATGTCTATGCCAGAGTTCCAAGAGATGATCGCTCGTCTTAAGGAAGCTACCCTTCGTGAGACATCTAACCCGTGGCAGTCTGCCTCGATCAAGAATGCTCAGAAGCTAGCCAACCTCCTTAACGTTGTGGTTACACCTAAGGGAGTCCTTGGAGAAGACCAGTCGCTGTATCAGCTGTCTCAGGTAGCTCTTCAGGATGCAGATGGGCTCCCATTCAAGCTGCGCATCGTTGGTAAAGGCGGATCTACCGCGTTCCCATTGATGACCACAGGGATTGATACGGGTCGTAAGGCATCTCCGAAGAAGACTGGAGAGAAAGATGAGTTTGGCAAGAACAAAGTCTACCAAGGTGGATGGGGTTCTGCTGCTGAGAATGCTATTGGTCCGTCACAGGGTCACTATGCTGAATCTATGGCACTCATTCGTGCACATGCGATCACTAAGGTTAAAACAGCAGGCCTGTTTGATCAGTCATACTTTGAGAACGTCTTCGATAACATCGTAGGCGATCCACTGTATACCTTTGCGATGTCCCATAACCTCCAAGAGGAAGCTATTTGGGAAGTCATCGACCACAACGACGTCAAGTCTTACTATAAGGCATGGAATGATGTTGTGAACAAAGAGATCAACAAGCTCTTGCAACGTGAGAAGATTACCACAGGTACTGATGGTGTTCTTCCCGGTATCCAGACGACAATCGACGAGGACTATAACTTCTTGTCTTCCGAGAGGGCTAACCTCGAAGGGAAGTCTAAGGAAACTAAGTTCGGATTGAACATGGCGAAGAACAACCTGAAGAAGTTGTATCGTAATGGTGTTTGGGCACCGTCCCACCGTCAGATCACTGAGTACTGGGATAACGTAAACATAGAGAAGGCAAGGAAGAAAGCGGAAGTCGAGGGAATATCCATCGACCAAGCACAACGTCAGCTGGTTGAGCAAGGGGCTCTCAAGAGAGAGGATTACCTGTTGTTCGACGGTATGAAGATGGAAGCTCGTGATACACGAGACAATCGCCTTCAAGAGTTGACGAAAGAACAGTTCGCCCTCTTTATAGAGAACTACCATAAGCGTGCAGCTGAAGATCTTGCTAAGTGGGAAGCTATCTTCTCCCTAGAATCTGAAGGTTCACGTAAAGATGTACTCCGTGAGGCACGGAAAGGACGCAAGGCGTTCTTCTGGCCCGGACGAGAGTCTAAGTAAAATAAAAATGCCCCCAGGGATCCTTAATGGACCCTTGGGGGCTTTTGGTTTTAGTTCTTGTTAGCTTTCATAAGCTCTGCATAGGAAGCTTCGGCTTCACGACGAAGACCTTCGGCTTTCTGTTGAGCTTCGGACTCAGTGTACTTCCGACCGGGGTTGGACGGATGTTCTTGTGTCATAAAGTGCTCAATGTTGTTCTTATAAATCTGGTTGTGTACCCATGGAACCATGCGGTCGGTACCAACATAGTCCTCGGGGATATGAATCCCAGCTTCTGCCATGTCACGAGCGAAGTCGTAGTCTGTATAGTCTTTGTTGCCACGTAGGGCTTCTTTGTTATAGTTCATATGTTACTCCATATCTAATAGGCCATGAATAGCCAGCTTCTTCTTAATAAAGTCTGTTCTCTCTGGATACTTTTCCAGGTACGAGTCGTTTACTGCGGCAGTGTAGAGGGCTTCATCGGGAACAATCAATCCCTCAGCCCTTACACGATCCTGATACACTTCATCTGTGCAGTGTTTGTCACCAGACAGATACAAGTGGTTATAACTTTGTTTCTTCATAGTGATCTCCACTTAACAGAAGAAGTACTGAGACTTCAGCACCTCCTCGATATCCAGAGTGCCGAGCTCTGGTAGTTCTTCATCATACACACAGGGAGATAGAATCATCTCGGCCATGTGTGCATATGGGTCATCCACGTTATACATCTCAACGAACTTCTCACGAGTAAGTTGAGCTAGACGATCGACATCGCCTGCGTGGGTTGAGAAGCTATCATGGACAGCTCCAAAGGAACCATCCCAACCTTCAATAACACCAGCCATATGTGTTGCATCCATCGAGTGGATCACGTTGGGGCTGATGCCGGCCTGATACTTCTGAACATCAGGGAAGTCAGTGGGCTCCTGAAGGACATGGGTTACACGTCCTGCTTGAGCGCTTGCTCCCCCAGAGAACCCGGGGATAGTCGACTTGATGTCGATCTGGCGGGTAATGTATGCCTCATAGATCACTGGGAATCCTGAGGGAGTCACCCAAGACAGGTGACGAGAGCCGTTGCCAACTGTACAACGGGTCACATAGGAATCCAAGAGAGCTGACACTTCGTTGAGTTCCTTCAGCTCTTCTAATGTAGGTTCCTTAATCTTCTTAAGGCGCTGCTTCTTGAGATGCATGCGCTTCTTCTTAGTCTTGCTAACCTTGTCACCGTTGACATCGAATGTCTCGAAGGTTCCAAGCTCATACGTTGCAAGCTTCTGGAGGAACTCCATGGTACGCGTAGCGCCCGGGCATACGGTCTTGATCAGATCGTACATCTCGTGGCCAAGCTCCATGCAGTCCAGCATAGTGATGTCGAAGTCCTCGGTGAACCCAAGGGTATGACAGTCACGATACATAGACTCAGAGATCTTCTCCTTACCTGCAGAGTACGCACGCGTCATAACAGCTCGCTTAGCAATACCCTTACGGATGTGCTTCATCTTCATCTCAGGACGGTCATCAAAGAACTCTGGCTTACGTGCTACCAGTTCCTTAGCTGCCACTACATAGAGGTCAGCTTGAACATCCTGCTCTGTGAGGGACACCAGAGAACCTGTGATCTCATCCTTAGCAATCGCCGCTGAGTGCTGATAGCCGTTGCAGCTACCATCAATAGGGATCGGAAGGTGAGACACAAAGTCATCAGTGAGTCCTTCAAGGTGCGCGTTCTTCCACTCGATGCAGGCTGCGAGGTAAGCCACTGGCTTCTCACACTCTACGAGCTCCTTGGAATCCTCAAGGATCTTATCCATGTTCTTCCATGCCCAGAGCTCACGGTCCTGCAGAGTCATCTTATCTACGGAGATGGACTCAAGGCCCTGCTCCTTCAATAGCGGACTATAGTCGGTAGTTGTCCACTCGGGGAGCTCATCAACACCATAGCTCTGGTTAAAGCTAGCTGCAGTGTGGATGGCAAGCCACTTGTATCCCGAGAGTCCCAGAGGTTTACCCTCAGAGAACATCATCAGTCCACGAGCCATGTCGTTCCCTTGGAAGTTCATGTAAGGCTCCTGAATATACATACGGCCACGGTAATCCAGCTCTACATACTGGTAGAACTCACCCATCTCAGCCAAGAGCTTAGCCTTAGTGCGAATCAGGGAAGTCTCTACGTTCTTAGAGGCTGGGATCAGAGACTCAAGCTCACGGTTCCAAAGCTTAACCTCACGGTTGAACTTGTCACGGTTAGTCTGTGTGTCTGCCTTCTTCAGGTCAGCAAGGGCATCCTTGACTGCCTTCTGGGAACCAATGCCCGGACGTGGGGGCACAGGCTTAATCATCTTATCGAACTGCTGCTCAACAATCGCATGAACCTCAGGGTTAATCATCCACCCAGTCTGCTGAAGGTTGTTAACTGCACGAAGCCATACAGCATCTTCCTCGATAGCTTGGTCCAGTGCTTGCTGGTAGGCTACCTGAGATGCATCAGTCATCGTGAAGTATCCCTTAATCAGGGGGCGTCCATGGGGCTGGATCATGTGAGTCACAGGGGCAATCGGAGTTGTCTCCGTACCCCGAATGAGGTCCTTCTCTACTCCCTCAGGGAGCTCTGCGAGATCAGCAAAGTAATCCGTAGCTTCCACGATATAGGGAGCCTTCTTAGCATGCTCTGAGTAGGCTTCGTCACGGTAGATGTTGACGTAACCTGCCTCATAGAATGCACCAAGAATACAATCACCTACATGCACTTGCTTAACGGTACTAATCTTCTCTTGCGTGAAGTTCTCCACGATAGAGCGGCCAATAGTAGCTGACGCTTCAGTGAACTTAGTCTGTCCCTTAGGAGTGTCCCGGGAATCGCTAATGAAGCGAGTCACAAGGATGTTAAGGGCAATCAACACATACTTCTCTACGTTAGCTTCGAAGTCCTGTGAAACCTTAAGGGTCACAAGTCCCCGGTTTGCCCGAGGATGTGTTACGTGTGTCTTCTCCACCCGGTCGAGCAGAATGTTTGAGATCAAGCTGATCCCGTGTGTCTTCTTCTGAGTCATAATCGTTTGTCTCCAATGGTACATACCCCAGGATTCCTAGGGCTTTTTCTAAAGTGCTTCCATCATACTCTTCACTACTCGAGATATACTGAATAATCTCAATAGCTAGAGCGTCTGCTTTCCCCGACACCATATCGGGGTTGCGTAGTTTTTTAAAAGTCATCGGCAACAGCGCCTCCATACTCCATCCGGCCAGTGTCCCTGTTGAACACAAGGGCATCGGCGGGTCCTGTGAGTCCCGTGTGGCGACACTTCAGAACCTTAAGCTTCACCGTGTTCTCGCCCTCTTCACTGTTGCGAGCGAAGGCAATGATGTCCATAGAGATCTGCTTAATAGATCCTGAACCACGGATGTCATCTAGGGAAGGCATGATGCCCTGCTCAAATGACTTGCCCACCTTGTCGGACTTCCTCAGGTGAGAGATCAATCCGATCCACACGTTGTGGGTCTTTGCAATCTTGAGAAGATCGTTCATGACCTTATCAGTTGCTTCGTTACCGGTCAAACCATCAGCACCTTCGGACACAAGAATGGTAATGTGATCTACGAATAGATACTTACACCCAACTGCAGCCATGTAGTTCAGCTGGTCGGTAATGCTCTCGGTAATAGCACCCTGATGATCAAGGACAAGGACACGATCGCCCTCAAAGATATCTTTAAACGGCCCTGAGAGCTCACTGAGGGGCAGTTCATGCTCGCTAGGGTTCTTGCCTAGTCTCATAGCACAGAGCTTGCGTGCGACCTCCGCAGGGCTTTCCTCTAGAGAGATGATCCCGATCTTTTCATCGGTCTCTTCCAGCAAATGCATCATAATCTCACGCATCATGCTCGACTTACCTGCTCCAGTGCCCGAGGTGAATAGAGAAATCTCTCCACCACGCATACCCTTAAGCTTCTCGTTGAGACCCTTGAAGATCTCTGGGTACGGGATAGACTCGATCTTGGTGTAGTCTTCCATCTGTTTCCACAGCTGGGTGCCCGTCAGGATCCCTTGGGGGTTGTACTTGACAGCGTTCCATGTCGCCTGCCATACAGCTACAGATCCCTGAGCTTTCAACAGATCACTCGCATCCTTCTCGGCTGTCTCAATGACCCATGTCTTATCGTACCCAATGATCTTAGCAATCTTCTGCTTAGCTGCCTCACCTGCTGCATCCTTGTCCATCCACAGGATCACCTTCTCAAAAGACTTGATCCACTGAACAGAGTTCTGGATAGCCTTTAGGTTAGTGCTGCTTGGAATACTAACGACAGGATAATGGCGCCCATACTTATCATAGTTAGCTTGACCAACAGCGAGCGCATCTTCTTCGCCCTCTGTAATGATAAGTGTGCGTCCTCCGGAGCTGAACTTGTCCCCTCCGAATAGTACCTCAGGAAGGCCCCCGATGACCCGGAAGGACTTGTCTTGTCCCCGGACTTTCCATGATCCTTCGTAGGGGTAGTAGACTTTGTCCCTTTCCCCAGCCACTGAGGTGGAATATCGTACACCGAAGAACTCGGCGACTTCATCGGAGACACCACGGGATCCGTGGGTCCCGAAGGGATAGGACTCGGGGTTTTCTCCGGTTCCTTTGGCTTCGTAGGTTTCTTCAATGTCGAAGTCTTGTACGTTGGTAGGTGTGCCATCGTCATCTCCATAGTTATAGGTAGTTCCGCAGCTGAAACAATGCGCTACGAGCTTACCGTTGTCTTCTTCATATACTGTTACTGCGTCTGAGCTCCCACACTTCTCGTGAGGCTGTTTACTCTTGACTGCTTTTCCCATGTTACTCTTTCTCCATCTCTTGGATGTCCTTGAGTGCCAGCTGTAGCTGATACGTCAGGACTGCTGTTTCTTCTAGGTCAAGTTCAATGCTGTTGCCTTCCATGGTCAACACCACTTTCCACTTGCCACCCTGCTTCCACCGACGAACTTCGATGGAACCATAAAACTCTACTTCATCACTCATAACTTTGCTCCAGTTGCGCCTTGAGCATAGCAATCTCTAGCTCAAGCATCTCAATCCTGTTGCCTCGCATAATAGCTTGGCTACGAAACTTGTTCTTATCACGTTCCATGTCTTCCATCTCTTCACGCATGATCTTAATCATGTTCTGATGAAACAATACACGTTCACGTTCTTCTTGCAGTTCAATCTGCATCTGCTTGTATGCACCCATCTGTGTCTCCAATAATAAAGCTTGTATCCCAAGCGCTCTTCTGTTTAGGCACAAGGTCCATCTTAATGTGCATCTCAAGGAGGTTTAACACTTCCTCGTATGAGAGGTTAGGATGGATCTCTTGGTACTCCATGATAATCCCATCAGCATACCACTTCATAGTCTCGATGGAGCCAGAACCAAAGAAGTTCCAGCTACCATCTTCTTTACGAGACCTACGAGCGTTCTGTACAGCTGACAGTTGTGCTTCCTTACTCGAAGCCCTGAATGGCATCACCATATCATACACCTAGTTGTGTATCAGTATAATCATAGCACGAAGGGGCTCCTTGGAATCCCTTATCGAACCAGTTGCCGTCCTTGTTCCACTCAAACATAGCTCCCTGGGACTCTTGAATATACACAAGGGATCCTGTGAAGTACAGTGCGTGTTCCCACTCTGCACCACAGCGTGTCTTATACTCTTGCTCCACGACAGTCCGCCATGAGTCCCTGGGGTTTCCCTTTAACAGTTTCTCCGCAGTCTTTGGACCTAATAGCTTTGGACTCTTAATGTTATCTTGCATGTCACCAATCATAAGTTGATAGAAGAAGTTGTAGTCTGACAACTCCTTAGTGATCTCATACTCACGCAGCTTCCACTTAGTGTCGAAGCGAATATGATGACCACATACCATATCTAGATCTTTATCGGCTGAGATAACAACATATGGTTGCTCACGTTTGAACATAGCCTCTGCCTTCCTGCGCACGAGGTCGTCTGACTCCATGCCAACAGCAGAGATCACAAGCTTCTGCTCCTTGAGAAACTCAGAGAG
>JAYJLX010053493.1:0-10970 GCA_036873525.1 Chalinula nematifera | reverse complement strand
TGGTATGTGAATGTCCTCTGAATGATGTTCCTGTCATCCTTCTCAGTGCATTTTATTCATTTAACATTTGTTATACATCCGGATGTAACGATTTTTTTTTCACTCCTCGAGTATGTTTTTCTTGATACAAATCCAGTTTACCTTTCAGCATGTTAAACACCTGATTACCACATTCAATTCCCAATCAGACCGAGTTCATGTCAACTAGTTCATGCTCTCAATTCCTCTTCAATACCTAATAGACTAAGTTCATGTCAATTTATGCCCTCCTATTCCGATAATATCCCATCAGACTACACAAGTTCATTGTCAATTCATGGTTTTACTCAATCAGTTGCCCATCATAAGTTTATGTCAATTTATGCTCTCTTGCATTCCTCTTAATTTCTGTTTTGTATAATTATTATATTATATTTATGTATTTCCCAGCAATTAATCATATGTCATTGAGAGGGTATCCTGGATAACTTATATAACAAAGCAAAAACGAAGCTAGACGGCAACTGAATCTCATCAAACGATACAGACCTTACTGAATTGTTTAATGATCCTCTAGACAGATACCTATGCCTCTAAGGATAACCTGGTATACTAAATAAACGAGATAATGCAGAATACAAGAAGTATAAAGCTTCATATCCCTTGCAAGCTACACAAACCATAGATGCTTACACTTCAGACATTGCAGCAGCTAGCGAGCAACATTTGCTAGAAAAATAAACATTCAGCAAACAATTTTGGAAAGGAGTGGCTGATTAATTGAATAAACTTAGCAAATAAAGGGTTAAAAGTGCAAATTTTGAAGAAAGGTGTGGTCCACCAAGCAGCCTTGCAAAACTTGAACCACGAATTTGCTAACAACACCGTGACGAAGCAATTTGAATAACTGCATTCGTTGGCCCTGCCATCCTAAGCACACAGTGAAAAATGTAAATATTGAAGAAGGAAGATAATGTTTCTATTATAGGTGTGGCGAGAGTAGTAGATCCTATTGACCCACATGATATATCTCCTGGCTTCCTCCCAGTAGTAAGATAGAAATAACTGAGTATATCACTTCTTCGAGCATTTTGACTCAAACAATGTCTGCTCTTTTCATTTTCAATGTCCATGTAATCGTTGTTTGCTCACGTTGTCATTTCACATTTAAGTTCTGCATGTTTTCTGGATGTTCGCACATGTTATGAACCATACAACAGTTCTACAGTTCAGTTTTTACAAACTATTCATTGAACCACCTGTATCGACTAAGCTGACTGGCAGTGATGAACCTAGCGTTGCACAGGAGGCCCTAGAAACAACAGTACGATGCAATCTGACTTGGTTAAAGGTAATAATTAATGGTTGTAGTAAAGTTGTCAAGCATGAAAGCATAGATAATGTCGGTGGAGTGCAGATCGAAACTGTCGAAAGCTACAGATGGTATAGGAGTGCATCCTTGTCATTATGGGGCGTTATGTCGGTAAGATGATCCTTGGGAAATCATATAGACTATTGAATGCAATGGTTAAGGTATGGGAAGGGAAGTCAATATGTTAACTACTCCAAAGCACAAATTTGAGGAATAGGAAATATAGCCATCTAACGCGGTAAAGCAGTAATGAAAGTACTGAACATATTTTAAATTTCTATACATTTTTGTGCGTGTGTGTTAACATAGGTGCTGCAGGCCTTGGCAAACCAGGGGTTAAACTTTTCAAAACAACCACAAAGTGTTTAAATTAAGTCTGAAAACCACAGCACAGCCAATATAGTTGGTTTTCTTTGCAATGGCATATGAATATACTTATTACTGAGTACAGAATCACAATGTAGGCTTTTGTGTAGCATAAATATGCTCACTTGCAAGCAATAAGAGTAGATACTATACTCTGTTCAAACTGAAAAAAATTTTCAACACCATTGCAATCCTTAGTGACACGTCTAGCCATATATACTAGTTTATATCCATTATTATGGAGTACAACCATATACCCATGCAGTATACATGTACATATACATGTACTTGCACCTATCCATCATTAATATAGCTGTCCTACTATTATTCCAAGCGGAGAGGGATACAGTAGTCAGCATGTCAGTTAGTTAATTCTTTCTCATACCGGCAAAGCCATAGCAAAGGATATGGCAATAAAATGTTCGTTATACAGTGATCCACTTCTGCAGTCCACAGTTTTTGTGACCCTTTTATAGATACTGATTACATACGTACATGTACACATACTGCACTTCATAATGATTTTTTTTCGGTTATATTTTTAACTAGATATGGCTGAATGTTCCTCAAATATAGGTCCTCAAGTACAGATACCCTCCTTGCAATCAGACGAAGGTGACCCAGCAATAACTATTGATTTCACTCCTGGTGGAAATATTCACAACGCATTATGGGCTTGGTGGTTGGCATAGAATCAGTGTTATAATACTGAGGTCAAGTTGACAAAGGTCAAAGAAGCAATGAAAATATGTATGCAATCCCCTACTTCAATTTTGTGTACAAATTATCATTTTTGGAGATGCCTGTATTGATGTTTCATATGCATTATAATGTGGGATAAAACCATTGGTATCTAGTACTTCACACACAAAGAAACACTTGATGTCAACAATTATAATAACGATTGTATTCTGCCAAAAACAGGAAAGTCCCCTTACATTATTCTGTCCGGAAGAAAAGCTGAACAACTTCATTCTTAGCTTTCTCGTAGAAGACATGATCTTTGGTATGTGAATGTCCTCTGAATGATGTTCCTGTCATCCTTCTCAGTGCATTTTATTCATTTAACATTTGTTATACATCCGGATGTAACGATTTTTTTTTCACTCCTCGAGTATGTTTTTCTTGATACAAATCCAGTTTAGCTCAGTGCATTTTATTCATTGCTCAAGGTAACATTTTAACTATAAAGGTCAAAGCATTAATCAGTGTTAGCGACTACCTGTACATACATGTATATACATTAACTGTACTATTATAGGATCATAGTATTAACTTTTGGGCTAATATACTGGGGTTTTTTAATGACATGTGAATTTGAGGCGGGAGGGAGGGGGGGGGATGAAATGCTCATTGATTGATGATTTGATAAAACATGATTTGTTTTTATTTATACATGTACATTTATAGGAGCTACTCCTGCTGCTAGCAAAGATGCATTTATAAGATGGGTAAAAGCACTTATGCCCGCCAAGAATATCCAGGCCTTAGATGGTACCGTTACATCGGAGCAAGATAAAAAAAAATGATTGAAAGGCTGCCTGAATTAATACCAGCATTTTCCTTCACAATTAACACATCTTGGGGAAATTAGCTAAGGCTTCAACGGTTCATGCACGAATACGTATTTACGACTGTCTAAAGGATATTTTGCTGATTTTGATTTTAAGAATGGGATCGTAGTGGATCGGAATGCTGCATTCTTATTGTGGGTAACCATCACTTTTGGCTTCATTTATGACGCTAAAAGCTCTCTTAAAAATAAAATAAAACTATTACGTTTATTTTGGAGAAAAAAATTGCAAAAGTAATTTTATGCTATTGTACATGCTTTTACAGAGCATTGGTTCCTTGCAACTGGGAAGACGTGACGTTTTCAGTTGTGGATGAAAACCAGGTCACAATCACCATGATGGATGACATGACTTGTTCTACATTGTATAATGGAGGGAAAAATCAGTCACACGGATCACATCTCGGCTGTGCAAACAAGGTTTCTCAAGGAGGAAGATTTCAGCCCCATTTTCAAGCTCAGATAGGTCAGCAAGGTACCTCCTCACAGTATACTCAAGAAGGGTTTTAGCCCTATATTTTCAGGGATACCAGGATAGTTGTGCACAGTCACAAAGAGAAGAATTTCATCAGCCATATTTTCAGGGTTGCATGCAAGGCTCAATGGTTGTAGTACAACAGCACTTATGGCTCACAGCAATGCAATGAAAGTTGCTCTTGAAAGCTTAAGCATCATGCTGTCCACAGCTTACTAATAGCTAATTATTTGCTAGCAGAATGGTACATTGTTAAAAGCAGTGTAAGCTATGTACAGAGGGTAAATGAAGCAATTGAAGGCCATGCAATACCGTTGAATGAGCCAAGGTGACAACATAAAAAGGCTACACGTGAATGCATGCATAATTATGGCTGCCAAATGATTGTAGAGGTACTTACATTAGCTCAAGTACAGTTTGGGGAAAAGCTCACTGAAGCAAGTCTTTATAGCACTCTACAAACAGATCGAACGACCAAGTATATGGTCTACATTGCGGTAAATATGATGTACGATATAACAAAATGAGGAGTGCGGGATGATTTGCTGGTAGTAATATCTACAAGTATATATAGCTTCAGCTATTAAAGTCAAGGAAATACACCATATACACGATCATTCATAAAACAAGTATAGTATTTCAAAATGGATCGCTCCTCACCTAACTCCCCTTCATCACTGCATATTTCACAGTTGTATCTTTGATCAATCCATACCAAAGATTATACTCAGCTTCCTTGTGATTTGGGATTATTTCATCCCAAGTATTCATGGAGTGTTGAGGGTCAAGGATCTTAACCTCAAGCCTTTTTAATTAAAGCGATGAAATCATAGCAATTTGTGATCGTATATTAATACTCAAACAACAAATGCTACACAAAGGTTTAACTTTATTGCTATTTCTACATTAGGAATCTCACTGAATCGGGTGGAGTGGTCAGTGGCTGTAACAAGGGGACCCTTACCAAACCAACAAGCCATTGTAAAAATTTTACGTTTTAAGAAGTATAATAAGCTGTTCAATGTTTTATACAAAAGTTACATGTAAATGCAAGCTGTGTGGTATTTAATTCTGCATAGCTATACTATTATATGGACACATGCACACTTACAGTAATCATAGATACACTATTAAGGGGATTGGAAACGGTGGGCGTGTCCCAACATATGCGTGTTACTCTATTGTATAGTATATTATTATTCAATTTTTTACTTTATCTGGAGTATACTCTACTGCATACAACACTTTAGTTCCCTACAACTCTGAATACCTTAAAACTTTTGCAGAGCAAATATAATGCAAGCTGTGTATATAACAGGTACAAAACGGAAACAAATAATTTTGCTTCTTGTACCTATATCAACCTTAAAACTAAAAACTTTGCTGACCTGAAGTTATAATCCTTTTACCAGTGGTCACACACATTGTAATAACCAAAGAAAACAAGTAATTTACCTAGCATCACTCAATTCTGACTTTTTGAACATGTGAAAGCATAACACGCCTATACATCAAAAGAATGCTAAAAATGTATGCATTCTTGCAAGGACACGCCCACCGTTTCCAATCCCCTTAATAGTGTATCTATGCAGTAATTATTGTTATGTACAGTTCTGTTGTGTCACTGTGCTTCCCTCACTCGCCCGAAGCAGTTCCCTTATCTTTGCCCTCTCTTTCACACGTAATAAGCTGCCCCCTTCTTTTAAGGCCCAGCAAAGGCGAGACATCATATTTTCTGAGCATTGTTGTCTAATGTTATAAACTGGTCCAGTGGTACAGGAACCGGAGGTACCACTGGTACAAGAATCATGCAGAGGAACCACTATATAGTACAGGAACCGGAGGAACCACTGGCACAGGAACCACTGGTACAGCCGGAGGAACCACTGGCACAGGAATCACTGGTACAGCCGGAGGAACCACTGGCACAGGAACCACTGGTACAGCCGGAGGAACCACTGGCACAGGAACCACTGGTAAAGCTGGAGGAAGCACTGGTACAGGAACACTACTGCAGTGGGCCAGTAATATTGTAACCAACAATGGGGGTAACATTGTGGCCGTTCGACTACCATCCCTCAAGGGACTATGGTACCAGCCCGCCACATGAGGGGCGTATTTAATTGTATCAGTGATATGGTAATCCATGTTATAGCGACAGTAAGTATAACTATACATGTAGCTGTCTCTATTAAAAAAGCACAATGGATTAATTTTTAGTACATTGAGAAATAGTTTAACGAAATATAACTACAAACTGGTTTATCATAAGAACATGATAAGTAGAAGATTCTATTGCCATTTCATGGAATTGATTGTTTTCAGATATCACTCGGGTTCATGAATAGACAAATGAAGCAATTATAAATTTAACCAATATTCCTTTGCATTTTTGGAATTAAAAGACATAACGATCATTCTTCTATTCTTAACCATGCACGACTGTCCCTCAACATGGCCGACCTACACCATACATAGTCATAAAGAACGTGACTGTGCATGATGTCACACGCAATGGGTCTATACCTATGTATACTATTTCCCATTTCCCTTCAGACACATTTTATACTTGTACCGAAACTGTTTTAAGTTAATCTTAAAAAGGCAAAGCAACATTTGAAGGATGGCCTTCGCAGATGTTCTAAATTGTATTCAAAACAACCATCATGGACTATATAGTGACTGTTTCAATTAAGACACTTGCTGCAATTATTAGAATATTACATATCTCCAAAACTTATACATTTTCTACATATAAAAAAGCATTATTTGGTGCAAATAACCAACAAGGTAGATGTATACAAAAAGGTCCATTATAGTAAGCATAAGCATGCATGGCAGCATGAGCGCATGTTTGGTGAACGAACAATTGACGTATTGTGGTATAATTTCGTAGGTGTTACGTTGTAGGTGTACTTCAGTATTTGCCTAGCAACAAGGAGTCATATGATGTTATAAATGTTTAATAAGATTTTAACAGCTCAAAAAGTGTTATCGTCCTCCCCCACAAGCAATACAGTGTGTGAAGGATGCATGATGCCAGCATGCCTGCATTCATATATATATAGTTTTCATCTATGTTATAGGTTGATCAACTAGATGATGCAATGATTTTCTATCTCTCTACTCTGCCAGTTGACCTATTTAACAGTTTATCCAATATTTACAAATTGTATGCTGACGATAAACTAAAAGGGCAACACGTTTCAAGATCAAACAAAGGAACTATGTCCAAGCCACCGGATCTCAAAGGAAGTAAATCTAAGGGGCTAAGAGGCATCGATACTACAAATGTGAAACGACTTTTGAAGGCCACTGAAAATTTGAGGATCACATTGAAAGAATTAGGTACTGAATGTAATACGGTTAAGGCATTAGTGAAAGTTCAATCAGCATTCATCAAAGGAACACACTGTGAAAACTGGGGAGGGTGCCGTATCAAAATACCCAGATTTTGATACTTCAGAGCAATTGGAGCCTATCAGTGGCGAGTCCACATGAGCCTATCAGTGGCGAGTCCACATGATGTCCCAATCTTCAAATCTGGTGACCGTACCGACATGAAGAACTATCGTCCCATCTCTGTAATATCCAAAGTCATGGAAAGGCTACTGTACGACAAAATCATCGATCATATAACTCCTCATTTTTACAATCTGCAGTTTGGTTTTATGAAGGGAAAGTCCTGTCTACAGCAACTGATTGTCTTTCTGGCAAGCATCATACATAATGATGCATGTAAAGTGCAGTCTGACGTGTTGTACCTGGACTTCCGTAAAGCCTTTGATAGCGTTCCCCACTCAATCCTCCTGACCAAAATGTGGAATCTAGGTGTCAGAGGTCAAGCCTGGGCCTGGTTCAGGGCCTATCTCAGTGATCGCCTCCAGGTGGTTCGGATAAATAATTTAACATCTAAATCGCTACCAGTTTCCTCCGGTGTACCTCAAGGTAGTATCCTGGGACCTCTACTAATTCTGATTTTTATAAACGATCTTCCTACTGCAGTTGAGTCTGTTAAGACGTTATCTTTGCTGATGATACCAAATTCATACTGCCAATTACCTCAGCAATTGACAGAGTAAACTTCCAGACAGATATTGATTCATTTTTTAATTGGTCAGTCGCCAACCTAATGAGCATCAATGATAACAAGACCATTTATATCTCCCTTGGTTGCCACAACTCTGCAGACTCCACTCCATCTTATAGAGTTAACGATAGCGTACTGATGCCTACCCGTGACTTAGGGATTACTATCTCGTCGGATTTCTCTTGGAGAGACCACTACAAGACAATTATCACCAAAGCTTATGGTTCTCTAAACCTAATTCGTAGAACTTTTGGTCATTCCCCCTTAATTGCAGTCAGAAAAAAGCTCTACATTTCTTTGGTCAGATCGCAGATTACCTACTGTTCCCCCCTGTGGAGACCTCACCTAGCCAGAGACACACATTCCTTGGAAACCGTCCAAAGAAGAGCCACAAAATTTGTATTAAATGATTATTCATCTGAGTATAAATCAAGATTGGTTTCACTCAACCTATTACCCCTGATGATGTATTATGAACTCCAGGACCAGGCTTTCTTTGTCTGTTCCTTAAAACAACCAAATGAATCCTTCAATATATTGTCTTATGTCGAGTTTTGCAACAACAGGTCAACCCGTTCCACCACCTTCAATAAACTGAAACTGACTCGAGAAACGACCCGCAACTCATCACACCTGAACCACTTCTACTTTAATAGACTAGTCCATCTATGGAACTCACTTCCACCAATCGACCCTAATAACTCATTTCACCAAATCTACTCATTTATAAAATCCGTCTTTTGGTCCAAGTTCATCAAATCTTTCAACCCAACAAACTACTGCTCTTTTCATTACCATTGTGCATGTAACAAATGCTCTTATTCTCCTATTCCTCCATTATTCAATTCATACTAATCTCAGTATATACATTGTACCTTAGATATTTAAGTTATCATACGGCTGATAGAGCAAGGACTCTGTTAGACCCTCAACTCCAGTTTTAATGTTTCATTTCAAAATAGCAACAATTCACTTATTTATCACTTGTTTTAAGTTTGTACATACTGTTTTTGTAAAGCATATATAACAATAATAATAATAATAATAATAATAATAATAATAATAATAATAATAATAATAATAACAATAATAATAATAATACCAAAAAATCAAAATACAGCAAAGCTTCTGAGGATCGTCATGCCAGCTTTACCCCTTTATGTTTGTCAGTTGGTCTCGTTGGTCCTCATTTGAATGAGTTCCTAAAGGTGATGGCTCAGAGCCTGTCGGTTAAATGGGAGAGGCCATATGGTTCAACATTATACTGGATTAGAGCAAAGCTATCATTTGCCCTGATTCGCGCAACAAACCTTTGCATTCGTGGCTCAAGATCCAAATGGAGAGGCATTGGTATGGACGATGGCTATGCCATAAATGACCTTTTATTTTGAACCTCTTATCTTGAATCTTTTATCATTTCAAATCTTATTTTGAACCTGGTTTGTTTTTGGTTTTATCTCAACCTGTTCACTTATTTTTATTTCTAAAATTATTTGAATTCAGATCTGCTTAAGTTTATGATATTACTTTTGTATGCTCTGCCTATTGCTGTTTGTTCATAATAATAATAATAATAATAATAATAATAATAATATAATATTACTAATCATCACTATCACTTCCTTTATCCTTAATACTTTATCATTTATCACTTATCCTTATAATAATAATAATAATAATAATAATAATAATAATAATAATAATAATAATAATAATAAAATGGCGGAAGACTGTAACATCGACGAACCGAACATCGAAAATTCGCAAGACTTGTCGTTACATGGCTCTGCTACCTCCCTTTCATCAACACAAAGGCGCCAGATTCAAGTTAATAGAGAAATAGCCAGAGCTAAACTCGCCGTTTCAAAGTCCCGGAAGTGTTGTCCATGCTGCTCGTCAGGCAAGTGTGTTCGTTGTTTGTGTGCTAACAATGATTGACCGTGCGTAAATTGTTACCCCTCTCAGCATGGAAATTGTCGTAACCCTCGTTCCTCCGTTCTAACCGATTCGAATCGCAACCAGCCCTCTGATTCCTCTCCCGATCCTGCATCTTCTACTTCGAGGCCGACTTCCAGTTCCACCGATTCTGACGCGAACTCCGCCCCTCCTCGTCGGCCATTATCCTCGCGTTTTCCGATTACCTCCACGATCCTGAGACGATTGCCTCGCGGCTGCAGGGAGGAAGCTTGCTCGAAGCTCACTGAACTGTTGGAGAATTTAGTACTGCACAACACAACAGAATCCTGGGAACGCCTTCTCCTTTTCTCGTCTCATTGCCTCAAAGTCCCTAGTCGTGGTGGGCGGCGTCATTCACTTACATCCCAAGTCAACCACCAACTTCAGAGTGACCCTCTTTTCGCTCATGATTCTTCAGGCAGCCCCGGCCCCCATAGATCCAATTCTTCGAGTACCTCTCCACACGTTAGCCCACTTCGTAGCCTTATTTCTCAGAAATTGGAAGATGGCAACATTCGTGGGGCCGTTCAATTAGCGTGCTCTGAACTTTCAATATCCAACAGTGAGGAAGCCTTCCTTGCCTTAAAAGACAAACATCCCCAACCATCAGAGGTTCCCCCGTGCCCTACTCCGTCCCCTACCAACCAAATTCCCAATCCTTCTAAAGATGCAATCAGGTTTGCAATCCGTTCATTTGCTCCGGGTTCAGCTGGCGGTCCCGATGGCCTTCGTCCCCAACATTTGAAAGACATGCTTCGCACATCTCCAACAGCTACCTCGCGTCTCATATCAGCTTTGTCATCCTTTTGTTCCCTGGTACTTAGTGGGCTCACACCACCTTCGATTCGTCCAACTTTTTTTGGTGCACGCCTAATAGCGTTGTCCAAAAAAGGTGGAGGTTATCGTCCAATAGCCGTGGGATGTACTCTTCGTCGCCTTGTTGCTAAAGTAGCTGGATTCTCTGTCAGAGATGAGGCCGCTGAACTCCTGGCACCCCGTCAGCTCGGATATGGTGTTTCAAGTGGAATGGAAGCTGCTGTTCATGCAGCCCGTCACTTTGCTATGAACCTACCAGACAATTATGCGCTGATCAAATTGGACTTTTGCAATGCTTTCAACTCCATCAAGCGGTCTCAGATGTTAGCATCAGTTAACTCCT
>JAYJLX010053482.1:0-10973 GCA_036873525.1 Chalinula nematifera | reverse complement strand
CTGAGGTACCAACCTACTGTTTCTATGGAACAGAAGTTAATACAACAGAGGTCGTTAATTATGGGAGTGGCTTTCCTAATAAAATTGAATCAAAAACCAATGGCGATGGAGATGGTACAGTGAATCTTCTCAGCTCTGAAGTTTGCCTGAAATGGGCGAATCAAACAGCACCGTTTACCACACAGACGTTTCCCAAAGTAAATCATGATGATATGGTAACCAATGATACAGTATTAGAGGCAGTGGAAAAAGCAGTATACCAGTAATGATAACTGATGATGTACTGTACCTCGAAAACGATACGATTGAACTGTAATGTTTATGATTTTATATAATAATTTTAGATTATTGTGGTATTTGAAATAACTGTAATTAATTAATAATTTGTATATGTACACTATAAACAAGTGTGGTTTTTTATCAAAAAGTTGTTAGTTGCCATGTTAGTTGCTTACACGTAGTTCACTAGTTGGTTGGTTGATCAGTGTACATTTAGCTGTCCTTTGGGTTATTACAATTATTATATTGATTAAGAGATGACTACTGTAGCATATGATAAATAGGCTAGAGCTACTCTACAGTTATGATGACAGGATATTTTCTTCTAATGGCAACAGCAACTATATGGATGAGAATACCACAGCACTATATGCAGTGGCTGCTGATGTGATACTACTCAACACAAGCCAACACAGCAATCAATCACCCTAATGAACTGTAATCAATTAAAGTGGTCTACAATATAGCTGCTGGGATGTACATGTACATGCACTATTATAGTATATAATATTATCTACAATGTAGTATATGTACAGTACATGTATATTGTTCTAGTATAGTATTAGTCTATATTGCTCATTAGTCTATACTGTTCTAGTAGTATTAGTCATTGTTCTATTTTAGCACTAAAGTAAATGAAAGCACTAAAGTGCTGAACCCTCGCGGTCATACATGTATATACATTTGATCTACCGGATACAAATACGATTTGACAATACACAGTTTACATACCAGTAGAAAAAACTACAGAGGGTGTATACACTGTACAGTCCAGCTCACACACATTACGACACATACACACTATGCATGCACTTACAGTACAACACAGCGTACACTACAAATTCTACTTAACTAAAGATTCTTCACACTTAAATCACCAACTGAACCGAGTAAAAATTTACAAGCATGTAGTAAGAAAAGACCATCAAGTTACAATTTATATAAACTCCAGCATTTTTCACACTCACAAAAGTCACAATCTTAAGTAAATGAAGATGCATGAGACGTTCTGCCTTATTACAGCAACTCTTAGGAAGTCTAGGGCTATGCCAGGGCCATGTCTTTGCAACAGTAGAAGTGAGTAAGAGCCATCAGAGAGGGCACAATTGATCAAAGTTGTAAGTAGGCGTGACTGATTAATTTAAGTTTTTGCAACATATGCTTAAGGGGCGCGGCCTAAGAAAATGGCGACCAGCGAAACTATCGATCAAAATACATGAAGATCTTTGCCTAAAACTTGGCAATATTTTCAGAAATCCTTTAAATCGTGGAATTATTAACATCAAGCACCTTCAATGGAGTGTCAGTGAAGTTCTACCATTAAGAATTCACAAAGATTAGGTGGTAACACACAGACACACACACACAAACCAACTACTATAACCCTCCGCCCACGCATTAATTAGAATAGGATTTAATAAGGTAACGGACAGCAGACAGACAGGTGTATACAGATAATAAGGTACGGGGTTGGTTACCTTGCTTGTATGCAATTTAAGTACCGAATAGCTATAAGGTGTTTTCGTATGTCATATGACTTCCGAAATAAATAAAAAACATGGCGGCCATGTTTGTGCCCAACTTTGTATTGATTAAGGTGGAATCTGTGATAATTTTACATGTAAGGGAAACTTGGCCATATAATTACATTATTTTGTCTATTTACATTATTCTACATTGCATATATACCTGAGTTAACAGGTATACATGTACATCTCCCGATTGGGTTATATGTGCATACGTGTATGTGTGCATACCCATGGGATATACAATCCATGGGTATTTGTAAATAGACAGAGTATTATTTTATGTTCAGTTGTATTGGTATATATTTAAAATAGCCAATTTTCTGCAAAACGATGATAAACTGAGATGTTGCTACTCAATCAATACAAAGTTATATACCAACATGGCTGCCATGTTTCCCATTCATTTTTGTATATTGCTAAGACACATGATGTTCTATTAAAACATTGCTACACTTTTAATGCACATGTGGATAGTACGACTAAACATCACACACACACAAACAAAATAACTACAGAGGCAACTTTTTTGACATTCGGTCATTATTATTTTGAAGGCAATAATAACTGTCTAGGCAACTAAAATTGCAGGCAAAATGTGTATCATATGTCACCATACGATTTCAAGGTAATATAAATTGCTTGTTATTATTGCCCTAAAAGTTGCCTCATGCTTACCAAATGTCAAATATTATAATAGGTGGCTTTATTTACGCATAATCAGATATTGCAGTTAATTAATTAAGGTTATAAAGATCTGAGTCAGGCCAGGGCAACCTTTGTACTACTATACATCAGGCTATGCTAGTAGCTACAGTAAAGGCAACAATAATGGCAGAACAATTACTACCAGTACTCATGCTGATAATAACAACAACAACCATTGACTTGGTTACCAGTGGACAATCACCTATACTCCTGGGTAAGAACAGCTACTACTAACATTGAGAAACTTCTGACTACATTGCTTATTGTACTGTAGTACCAGGATGGACAGATTCACAATTGGAGGGAAGAATATCTGATGGGTCCAGCTGTGATACTGGTGGTGAGTGGCTCAGTTACTGGGTCAACCACGATATGCCAGCAGAGTGTGTCAACAAAGTACTCACGTAAGTGTGGGTCAAACCAATATACACGTACCATTAATCTCCAAAATATGCTTTATATAGGTTAGAGTATGACCATACTACTAATACATATAATAACCAGCCGGGAGTAGAAGTGAGGGCATCAGGGTTCGGAGAGACAGATTCAATGGAGTTTATGGATCAAAACAAAACCATTCCAGCTAAATTAAACAAAATGGTTGAGTACTTTACATCCAAGGGGTATGAACGAGGGAAGACAATAAGAGGAGCACCTTATGACTGGAGACTAGCAGGAGGTATAGAATCAAAGGGGAAGGGAGAGAACAGTTAAAATTATTCCATTCCTATCCCAGGTACTTTGAATAGGCTTGGGTACTACCAGTCAGTGAAGAGTCTAGTGGAGGAGATGTTTAATACAGCCAATGAGAAGGTGTCACTCATTGGATACAGTATGGGTGGACCTGTATCACTATACTTCCTCAATAGCATTGTCTCACAAGACTGGAAGGACAAGTATATCAAAGCATATATAACGCTAGCGGGGGCGTGGTCTGGAGGTAACAGTGCACTGGCTATACTCTTCTCTGCTACAATGCCCACTGGTGAACCTTTTCCATTTGGGAAAAGCTTTCAATCTATAGAGAGTATAACATGGCTACAGCCAAACCCTTCTATATGGAAAGACAGGGTGATTATAACTACTGACTCACATAACTACACTGCCAATGATTATAAGGAATTATTTGACTCCATCCAAAGAAGCACTGACTACAATAAGTTTAGACAAGCTTTCTCAATAAGTGGTAACAACCTGGCTCCTGAGGTACCAACATATTGTTTCTATGGAACAGGAGTTGATACTCCAGAGATAATCAATTATGGGTCTACCTTTCCGGAGCAAGTCGAATCTTTTATCAGTGGAGACGGTGATCTTGTCGTAAATCTACTCTCTTCTGAAGTCTGCTTAAAATGGGCAAGCCAAAAAGCACCGTTTAAAGCTCAAGCATTTGATCAGATCGATCACAATGATATTGTTAAGAATATAGCAGTATTGGAGGCAGTGGCTGATGCGATACTACTCAACACAAACCAACATAGCAACCATCCCACAGACGAGTTATGATTAACGATTGATTGGACATACCTACATGCTTCTAATATTAACAGTTTTTATTATTACTAGCAATTATGATACAGTAGTAGTAGTAATATGATTAGTCAATTAACTACATGTAGTTTATTCAAGATATTATCATAATTTTAATAAAGCTATTGAAGATGGGTGGAAAACTACATCAAAGCATGAATCCTTCATTCCTAAGGCTTTTAGTGACAATAGCAAATATAGGGTTGGTTATTGGTGGACAATCACCAATACTCCTGGGTAAGAACAGACAAATAAATATACCGTATGACTGCAATTTACCATGTATTATAGTGCCAGGATGGGGAGGGTCACAATTGGAGGGAAGAATATCTGATGGGTCCAGCTGTGATACTGGTGGTGAGTGGCTAAGTTACTGGGTCAACGAAAACATGCCAGAAGAGTGTGTTGACAAAGTACTCACGTAAGTGTAATCAAACCAATGTACCATTAATCTCCAAAATATGCTTTATATAGGTTAGAGTATGACCATACCACCAATACATATAGTAACCTGTTGGGAGTTGAAGTGAGGGTACCAGGGTTTGGGGAGACGGATACAGTGGAGTTTATGGACCAGAACAAAACTGCTCAAGGTGAAGATTACACAATAATCGAGTATTTTGCATCCAATGGATACGAACGAGGAAAGACAGTAAGAGCGGCACCTTATGACTGGAGATTAGCACCAGGTAAAGCGGAACTTGAAAAGAAAGCATAGTGGAAAAGAAATTAAAAAATGAAATGAAAGCAAAAACATTCTATTTCTACTGCAGGTACTCTCAATAGCCATGGGTACTACCAATTAGTGAAGAGTGTAGTGGAGGAGATGTACAATATAGCCAATGAGAAGGTGTCACTCATTGGATACAGCATGGGTGGACCTGTATCACTATACTTCCTCAATAACATTGTCTCACAAGACTGGAAGGACAAGTACGTTAAAGCATATATAACGCTATCGGGGGCGTGGGCTGGAGGTAATAGTGCACTAGTTACGACAATTTCAGCTGTTATATACAATGCTGACGAGTCTCCGTTTGGCAAAAGCTTTCAATCGATGGAGAGCACAGCATGGCTACAGCCAAACCCTTCTGTGTGGAAAGACAGAGTGATTATAACTACTGAATCACGTAACTACACTGCCAATGATTATGAGGAATTATTCGACTCCATCGATTGGATCTCACACTATGATAGGCTAAAACATGCTCTATCAATAAGTGGTGATTTCCCAGCTCCTGAGGTACCAACATATTGTTTTTATGGAACAGGAGTTGATACTCCAGAGGTTGTTAATTATGGGCGTGGCTTTCCAGAACACTTTGAATCAGTAACTGACGGAGATGGTGACAGTCTCATAAATCTACTCTCTTCTGAAGTCTGCTTAAAATGGGCAAGCCAAAGAGCACCATTTAAAGCTCGGACATTTGATCAGATTGACCATTTCAATATTGTTGAGAATACCACAGTATTGGAAGCAGTGGCTGATGTGATACTACTCGGCACAAGCCAACACAGCAACCATCACCCTGATGAACTGTGATCAATTAAAGTGACTTACAATAGCTGCTGGGATGTATACATTGTATGTTGTCCACCCACCACTATTTTTAGTAGTATTATCAAGTAGTAATATTAGTCAAGTATACTATCAGTAGTCAAGTATATTTTTGTTCTATCTTATCACTGAAATAAACTAGAGTAGGAAGTAATACAAACTAATGATTAAGGATAGACAATAGACACACAGGCATACAAGTACATGTATATTCAAGGTATACAACCATACTGTACACTAGCCAGCATTACAGTAAAACATACAGTAATAAGGTATGGGATTGGTTACCTTGATTGTATGTACTCAATGGTTTCAAACATGGTTTTACTTTTAATAATAATATCTTTCACACCTTTGTCACTGCTTTGTCATTTTTGATAAAAAATATTGACTGCAAATTCTAATTTCTATTCTGGTTTCAGATGGCAGAAAGTCCAACTCTACAGTGGTTAAGAAACTTACAGTGCACCTTACCTCACTTCTGTTGGACCTTCCACACCTCTAAACTATGCAAACACCACTATTAATATCATATCTATATAAGTCTTGCTTCTGCAGATTAACTAAGTTTTTCAGCACTTTCCAGCTGTTGATAGAATGAACAAGTGTCTGCATTGAAGTTCAGCAAGTCTTTTGCCACCCACCCCAGAAGTATGGGTGGGTACAATCATTATTATTGGTTAATGATTAACCTCGATGATGAAGGTGCGAGTGAAAATGGTCTATAGGAGCACTATTATATAATAATGTATGACTAAAACATTCAAACACACACACAAACGAAAATAGATACAAAAGGAAACTTCGTCTATACATGAAATCATTGAAGGTAACAATTGTCTAGGCAACTAAATTGAAGACAAAATGTGATCAGACGATTCTCAGGTAATTATAACTGCTTGCCTTGGAAGTAGCCTTGTGTAGTATGGTATAGCTCAATGTGCAGGATCAGTTATTATAACAACTGGCTTTATTATTATGCGTGATCGGGTATTGCAGTTAATTAATTAATTATGGTTATAAAGATCTGAGTCAGGGCAGGAAACAACCTTTCTACTACATACATCGGTCAGGGTAGGTTAGCTACTACCTACACTGAAAGGAACAATGATAGCAGGAGGATTACTACCAGTGCTCATGCTAATGATAACAGCAACAACCATTGACTTGGTTACCAGTGGACAATCACCTATACTCTTGGGTAAGAACAGTTAGTACAAACATAAAGAAACTTTTAACTACATTGCATATTGCACTGTAGTACCACGATTGGGAGGGTCACTGGAGGGAAGAATATCTGATGGGTCCAGCTGTGATACTGGTGGTGAGTGGCTAAGTTACTGGGTCAACCACGATATGCCAGCAGAGTGTGTTGACAAAGTACTCACGTAAGTGTGGGTCAAACCAATATACACGTACATATCATTAATCTCCAAAATATGCTTTATACATGTATATAGGTTAGAGTATGACGATGCTACCAATACATATAATAACCTGCTGGGAGTTGAAGTGAGGGTACCAGGGTTTGGGGAGACAGATTCAATGGAGTTTATGGACCAGAACAAAACCATTCCAGCTAAATTAAACAAAATGGTTGAGTACTTTCTATCTAAGGGGTACGAATGGGGGAAAACAATAAGAGGAGCCCCTTATGACTGGAGACTAGCAGGAGGTATAGAATTGGAGGGGAAGGGAGAGAACAGTTAAAATTATTCCATTCCTATCCCAGGTACTTTGAATAGGCTTGGGTACTACCAGTCAGTGAAGAGTCTAGTGGAGGAGATGTACAGTATAGCCAATGAGAAGGTGTCTATAGTAGTCCACAGTATGGGTGGACCTGTATCACTATACTTTCTCAATAACATTGTCTCACAAGACTGGAAGGACAAGTACATCAAAGCATTTATACCACTATCAGGGGTGTGGTCTGGTATAAACGGTGTATTGGCTTTACTCTTCTCAGCTACAGCGTCCATTGATGAACGTATTCCATTCGGGAAAAGCTTTCAATCAATGGAGAGCACAGCATGGCTACAGCCACACCCTTCTGTGTGGAAAGACAGGGTGATTATAACTACTGCAGAACGTAACTACACTGCCAATGATTATGAGGAATTATTCAACTCCATCAATAGGATCTCACACTATGATAGGCTAAAACGTGCTCTATCAATAAGTGGTGATTTCCCAGCTCCTGAGGTACCAACGTATTGTTTTTATGGAACAGGACCGAGTTGATACTCCAGAGGTTGTTAATTATGGGCAAGACTTTCAGTTATTCGAATTCACTTACGGAGATGGTGATGGTGCCGTAAATCTACTCTCTTCTGAAGTCTGCTTAAAATGGGAAAGCCAAAGAGCACCATTTAAAGCTCGGGCATTCGACCAAGTGGACCATTACAACATGGTTGAGAATACCACAGTATTGGAAGCAGTGGCTGATGTGATACTACTTGACACAAGCCAACACAGCAGCCATCATCCTGATGAACTGTGATTTGATGAGCTATATATTGGGATGTACATGTACTCCACTATTGTTTTAGTAGTATTATATCAAGTACTATATTGCTCTAGCAGTATTATCAAGTATATTGTTCAAGAAGTATTGCTTATTGTTCTTGTAATATTATTATTAGCAGTAATATCAAGCATACATGTACATGTGTTATTGTTCATCTAAAATAAACTAGAGTGGGATGTTACAAATTATTGTATGTTTGTGGTTAAGATTAAAGATATGTTGAGTGTTTTATATCGGATAATATATCAATACCTGACCACAGTATGTAACGATATCTCATACATGTATATAAAGGCTGGTTCACAATATCAAACGCACTGGAAATTTCCGAATATTTTCCGTAATCTTGACGCAGACGAGACGGCAGATTAGAACAAATTTCTATTCCAGTGTCTTGCGTAACGTTCTAGCGTCATATTGTGAACCAGGCCTAACATGGTCCAAATTCCACGCAAAAAAAGTAAGAAAAATGGACAAGAGTGTGATATATACACTCTCTGTGGTTTTTTTAAAGTAACCACACAAGGAATGTGACTGTCAGAGTACCAAGTACATGTATATGTAGCACCCAACTTTCAACAATGGGTATGCTGAAGCCTAGTCTCGCTAGCCATACCCTTCGCACCCAAGGAAGGGTCTGGTTTCACGCATACTCAAAAGCTTGTACTGTTAGAGCCTACAAAATTCAATTTTTATGACGTTTACGTGACATCACGGTGAAGCTCACGTGAGCTCTTAATTTTCTTGACTTTACTTGGTGACGCAATATGCACTTTACTTTTTCTGCAATCTGATTGGGACTTAGAAATTCCTTTGCCGAGTACAAACTTCGAGTACGCATGAAACCAGACCCTTCCTTGGGTGCAAAGGGTATGGCTAGCGAGACTAGCTGAAGCCGCGCTGAACCCCCCCCCCTACTGTGAAAATTGCAGCTGCTTTATACTGTGACACTTGGCAAAGCTATTGTGGGTTTCAAAAATGACAGGAAGCAAGCAGGAAGTTCATTGTTATTGCCATTGCAAAATAAAAATTATTTTTCTAATTGTATTAATAAATTTAATTAGTCCACAAGTATCATGCCGGTAAGGAGATAGGAAAAAAAAAAACTTAAACTCTAAAAAGCTGTGAAAAAAAAAATTTTCTTTAGAGTTTTGGGGTTGTGATTGCATGCATGGTATGTTCATTAATTGAGAAGCAAGCATGTGATCCAGACTGTAACTTTAACCCAACTAACTTGGACCCATGTTATAATATTACCCAAGATAAATCTAATGATTAATATACATAAGGAGTAGACATCCAAAGTAGACACACAAGGTATACAAGTATATGGGATAACACAGTACAATCATTATTTTTGGTTAATTAATGGTTAACTTCGATGACAAGGGTACGAGTAAAAATGGTCTATAGGGACACTTATAATAAGGTATGACTAAAATGTTCAAACAAACACACACACAAAAATAAATACAAATGGGTAAGGCAACAATTGTCTAGGCAACTAAAAATGTGACCAGACAATTCTCAGGCAATTAATTGCTTGCCTTGGAAGTATCCTCATGTACATGTATGGCACAGCACAATGTTGAATGTTCAGGATCAGTTATTATAACAGCTGGCTTTATTATTATGCATGATCGGATATTGCAGTTAATTAATTAAGGTTATAAAGATCTGAGTCAGGGTAGGAAACAACCTCTCTATACTATATATATCAGGGTAGGCTAGGCTAGTAGCTACAGTGAAAGGAACAATGACAGCAGGAGGATTACTACCAGTACTCATGCTAATGATAATAGCAACAACCATTGACTTGGTTACCAGTGGACAATCACCTATACTCTTGGGTAAGAACAGCTGCTACTAACATTGAGAAACTTCTGACTACATTGCTTATTGTACTGTAGTACCAGGATGGACAGATTCACAATTGGAGGGAAGAATATCTGATGGGTCCAGCTGTGATACTGGTGGTGAGTGGCTCAGTTACTGGGTTAACAAAAACATGCCAGCAGAGTGTGTCAACAAAGTACTCATGTAAGGAAATAAAAAAGATTACAATGTATCATCATATCATCATATGAAGCACTAGCTCCCACTGCCACTGGTAGAAGTAGCCAATATATTCCATTATTATTTATACACACTGTGCAGGTTGCAGTATAACGATACTGACAATAGATACAGTAACATGAAGGGAGTTGAAGTGACGGTTGTGGGATTTGGGGAGACCAGCGCAGTGGAGTATCTGGACAAGAACGAAACTAAAGCTGAACAATACTATCACACAATAGTTGAGTACTTTGTATCCAAGGGATACGAACGAGGGAAAACAATAAGAGCGGCACCTTATGACTGGAGACTAGCAGGAGGTGAGACAACTACAATAATTATAATAGAAATAGGGGAGGGAGAGAGAAACAAAACTATTCGAAACTAAAAGCAATTTGTTACAAAATCAATCCAATTTTATTTACTGTTTATTTAACTCCATCACAGACACTCTAAAGGATATTGGGTACTACGGGGCAGTGAAGAGTCTAGTGGAGGAGATGTACAGTATAGCCAATGAGAAGGTGTCTATAGTGGTTCACAGTATGGGTGGACCTGTAACACTATACTTCCTCAGCAACATCGTCTCACAAGACTGGAAGGATAAGTACATCAAAGCATTCGTACCGCTATCAGGGGCGTGGTCTGGTGGTAACGGCATATTAGCTACTTATATTTCGGCTTTGAGATCAGGAAGAGAAAAACCGTTCGGAAAAAGTTTTCAAGTAATGGAGAGTACAGCATGGCTACTACCTAATCCACTGGTATGGAAAGACAAGCCAATCGTAAC
>JAYJLX010053471.1:0-10975 GCA_036873525.1 Chalinula nematifera | reverse complement strand
TCAATTATGCGCCACAAGCGGCTCGCGCGCCATGCCATATCTCCATGGTAATTATGTTTTCCCAAAATATTGCGAGCATTCTGTTCTGCAACAAGGTAGGTGAAATAATATCAATAATAATAAAAATAAAATGAGTACTATTCTAGATTAGGCTGAGTTCAAAAGTAGCGAAATCGGCATTAACGCCCACGCACACCTGCTACCAGCCCTTAAATCCTTACAGCCTATTGCATGATTAAAATCTACAAGCAACTCCTCCGAGGTCTTTATATGACCTAGGCTGTGCTCTGTGTTCCCCTCGCTATGGCTTCACCTACGCGAGGATAATGAATGTATAGTGTTGCTACTTTCACATTGTCATCCATCTGGCAACTACATGTATAACTCATCAGTAACTCAGACATTTAATTAAACACTATGTTGATGCATTGAATTTGGATAACACTCCAATTATAGTGCAAGGACTGTAAAATTTGATATGAACAAATGATAGCGAATATGAGGGCATGGACGTTGATGAGGACGTAAGGGCTGAAGTAGATCACTTCATTCAATATATTGTATCATGCCAATACTCCTAAGCATTTATCAAGTAAAAAAAAATCAAGCACTTGCATACCAAGTCAAAAAACATTCTGTTGGCTTAAGTAAGTCGTGTGTCAGGCTGAAAAGCTGCTAATAGAAGTAGTTGACAATAGCCTGATTAATAAAATTATCATAGGGAAAGGATGGAGCCATTGTTTCTGTTGTGTTCCTTCTTTTGACAATCCTCCTGAATATTAAAAAAAAAGTTTTGATGTGTGAGTAGGGATGGTTTATGCTCATTAAGGATAAGGATTTTAGAGTATGGTAGCAGGTTACAGAAATGGACAATTGAAAGAATTAAAAATTAGCTTGAGATAGCTTGTGCGGTGTTGTAGAGTTGTTTGCCGAAGTCATGCATTGTTCAGTTGTGAGATTGAGGATCAGAGCACTTATACAATATGTGATCTTTTTTTTCTAGAATCCGGACTACTCATGTACCTTTCTTCTCCGGATTGATACAATCCAAAGGGCGTTAAGCTACCACTTTTATGTGAAAGAGGTGTTTTGCGAGATGTTTCGACTGGCAAGAACACTATTATGCTGTGCCCACAGACCTTAGTTCCAAGTGTGAGTTCATTGTGAAAACTTATGCATTATGAATAGTTATAGTTATCAATAACCAAAACGTATGTACTTCTCTGATAAATAATTGATGGATGTGTTAGTTCTCGCGTGGGCGAAGCCATTGCGAGGGATACATTGCTTGCCCGGGTGAGTTAGTTATCCCTCGCGCAGGCGAAACCATAGCGAGGCATACGGTAGAAAACTACAGCCGGTATGTTATCAACTACAAATTAAAGTGAGCATCTGGGTTTCATCGTGACAAGGAAGTAGAGCACCTCCAATTCATGTTCTATCGTGAAACTTGATAGTCCTATTCGATCCTTCACGCATAGCAATTGAAATAATCCAGTGACTTCGTTTGCCTGTCCAATTTCATGTACCTTGGCTCTACTGCTTTGTTCAGATTATCTCCTACCAACTTGTATCCATTTCAAGCACCTGGCAACAGCTGCACAGTTGTGCTAGCTTCAGCAGTACTGCTATCAGATTCAGCAGCCTTGGTCGTGTCATCCTTTGCCCGCTTACTTTCTTGAGCTATATAAATATATATGAAAATAAAACAGATCTTGTCATCTACATTACTCACTACCACAATGGTTACTGCTGCTATTGTCGTCATTTAAGGTGATGCTGATCAATCACATCAAACACAAGTGTCATGAGGAAATGAGTCAAATGTTGTTAGCTCCCCAACATCCCACATATAAGTCTGTATCGGTGTTTTTTTCTTCATAGTGACAAGAAGTTACTTCTAAGTTCTCCATGAGTATGTCCAAGGGCAGACTAACAGTGAACATAGGACCTGATTTGTTTAAACTGAGATGTTTCTCATCAAATCCTATTGAGTGAACACCAGCTAACGGCTGCTAGATCCAGGGTCATTGCTCCGTACTAGACAAGCGATTATCGGGTCTTCATCCAGTAGCGGAAAACTGGCATGCCAAAGTAGTGCTACTTAAGGTCATATTAATGCCAAGCATGGAATGATTCAAGTTCTGTTCTGGCATGCTGTTTCCATTTTGGGGTGGGGTTTGGAAACGCCCATTTACAGTGCATTTAACACTATTGACGTGCATCATTAAGACTACCAAAAGCTCGTTCATGTGAGAATGCTAAACCAGCATGTTCTGTATGGTAGACAGCTATTTGAATCGCTTCAACTCCAAACAAAGCCAGCTTTTTCTGAGAGACTTTTTCCAGATGCAAAGGCGCCATTTTGACTATCAATTATTCATCAAGGTCAAATAATTATTGACTTCTCTGGAAAGGTAAATAGCTAGCGTCTTTCTCTGTTCATCTGTCTCTTTGGTTTGATTTTGATTTGAAAAAAGTTGTTTCTTTTATTGAGTTACCATGAGGGACTGACAGTGATTTGATTCCTCAAGATAGGTTTCTAAAACAATATAATCTAAATACCTTATTTACTTCGATTGCTATGGAATCCCCTTCATGCTCGGTTGTTTCGTCGGGCTATAGGCCCATAGAAACCTCATAAACAGTATCTAACCTATATTTATACGATCCTAGTCTTGAGTCTACAATACGTCAATTAACTATTATGTTATAGCTTGTAAACAATATACATGCATCAGTTCACTGCATATACGGGTGGAGGGCTTTTGAACGTGGGCCAGCATGATTTTGCAGAAATCCCAACAGTCACACATAAAAGTTTATGGCTTAAGACTTCCACGTAGTATGTTCTTTTTCATTATTTCTTGATGATAAATTTCTGCTATTATGAGAAATTAGGGCCAATACATGAAACCAGGGTGCCGGCTCATAGTGTATTCAAGAAAAGAAGAGCCATATTGCACATGTATTGTGTGTACACCAACTGTACAATGTTTAATGTAGTAACATGTAGATTAATTGTTATTCATTGTCATTATTGTCATTAATTATTAGTTATTATTTCTGTACGTATTACGTATAAGAACTCTGATTATATCACTCAAACAAATGTCACAATTTCGGAATATCATCCACAGTACACAGTACAGTATGTCATTTCTACTGTTAATAACCAAAATTTTTTTATTAACAGCAGCCCTGTAGTAGTGGTACCAGTGATAGCGACTGCAGTAGTAGCAGTGATGGTGAGGTTTTAGGGTGAAGTAATTTTTCCAGCAGTGAACTGACACCCTTTTGTATGTTAAACGTATGATACATGAGTACACTCCTGTGCCTTGCCAACGTCAGTTGGCAATTGTAAAGATCGATTCAATACATCAATTGGTAAATGATATAAATAAGGTGAGATCTTGTAATCCTTTGTATGCAGGAAAGCTTTATTTAACAAAATTGAGGGCGGTAATTGGTGTGGTTTTCATCTTATTCGTTTTGAGGGGTCTAGTATAAATGAATCGATGCAGGGTAACGAAACTGATGTATGGGTATCAATAATGGTTGCGTTTATTATTTTGGGGAGTTTCATACTTGCCTTGATGTATACAAATTTCGGTCATATCAAAGCATGTTGAAGGACCTCCATCCCATCCATAGGTGTAGCCAGACCAATAAATAGTGTAGGGCCAAACATAATATCTATGGGCCAACTTGGGAAATATGTAGGGCCAACTACAGGCAATATTGCATTTTTTGTAAATTATACCCGGGCCAGGGCCCTATGTGGCCCAATACTAGCTACGCCTATGATCCCATCACGAAAGAGATGCTTGCAGTGCAGACGCTAAGATACAAAAGAAAGAGTTAGGTGATACAAAATTTGGCTCATGGAAAAAGGCTGTGACCTGTGGTGATGGGGTTTAGTGGTTTTCATGGCTTTTAGTCTGCGAAAGTATATGAACGGTGCGCTATTATATTACATGCACCTACAATGTTATAAACCATGATTTACATCAAGCATGAGATGCGCTGCAGGTAAAATAATGAAGGTAGCAGAACAGGAAGGCATTAACATTGCTGTGCATGGCAAGAAACACTTTTTCATACATTTTGAAAGACTTACACTCTGCAGTTGAGTTTGCAAAAAGTTTGAAATCCCTTGCACATAATATACTTGCATGGGAGGTGAATGGTAAAAAGCAATGTTTCATCCTCTACAAGTATGTAGTTGTGGTAATCGTAGAAAAGGTGTAGCGCTGTCTTGTGGTGGGAAAGATTATACTACTAAGTACAAACTCATGTGCAAGTTTCACTCCTTAATGTACGAGATAGACAAATGTGCTTCCACGGCCTGATCGATCCAGTTTTCAAACGAGGTCATGCCAACTGGCTGGAAGCTTCACATAGCGTCATGATTCATTTTTGGAGCAAGCATGTAGCACTATAACGCTTCATTACGACGTAGAAAGCGTTGTTAGTCAAACATGACATACATGTGGGAGAAGAGAAGAGAGGCCACTGGATACCTGACTTGTATAAACGCTTGGGATTGCCTTTGTATGAGGGAATGGAAGAAACTTATACTGAGGTTAATGTCCGGAGGAAACGAGGATTAGACAAACTAAAAGGAAACTAAGGTGAAGTGAAGACAAATTGAATTGTATAAAAAGCGAGTCCTTGCAAAAGATAGATTGGTCCAAGAAACACGGAAATGATTATGACACATCAGGCTGTGGAACTGTAAAGTATGAGAGTGACAAAAAAGGCAAGGTGTGAAAATTAAAAAAAAAGAAATAGCAAAAAAAAAAGAAATTGATACGAACAATCGGGTTGGATTTACCATTATGAACAACAGATACGAACGGTCGAATCAGATGAGTAAGCGATTGAATCGATAGTAACAGTTGGATCGGATGAATTGGTATGAACGGTCAAATCGAATGAATCATTCTGAGACGAGTGAGGTGGTTCTTTTTTATGGGAAGGCATTACAGGTTGGTTCCCAACCTCTAGTGGCAATGGACCTCCTTAATACCTCGTTTATTGCACACAGTACCAACAGCTCCTCTTATTGCACCATCAGTTCCTGAGATTCTTCCACACGACCAAGGTTCAAACCTCTCTTTTTTGACGGGTCATGTATCAATACTACATCCCATTTGGGGTCAAACATCAGGAGTGTGCTTGGAACTGACTTGATGGTGACGTTCTCTAAGATTAAGGAGGTATTCTCGTTGCCATCTCTTCTAATAGTGATCAATCAATGAATTAATTTGTCTCATTTGCTACATTGTGATCCATTATTCAGTCACCATACATAAACCGCTGAGTATGCGCCTTCTAATCAGTAAGTGAGATGGCTTGTCAAGGTCTCCCATAGACATTGGTCTGGAATTGATTACTTCAGCCAACACCGTCATCATAAGACAAGCAGTTATGTCCAATGACCTTTCCAAGGCAACATTTCATGAGGCCTACCATCCGTTCGAACAGACCTCCCCACCCATCTCCAAATTTCGATTTTTAATCCCGCCCACTCACATTTCGATGGTTCATGATTTTGTGTATTACTTTGGCAGCTCCTTTAAACCATTTTCGGAAATTATCAACGAGGGTAATCCTCTTTAAGCTGAAAACCGTTTTAATGATCCAATGAATGCTTGGGCCGACAGATCCACTCTATAAATGGCCACAAGTGTATAAGGCAATCCATATTTTTTGAGATTGAGTAGAGGTGTTGCCTTTGATGTGTAAGGGATTGTAACTGAAAATGGGGGACTCTCTTGTACCCGAAAGGCTGGCAATGGTGGAGGTTGCTAACTCATGACGTCGCCATACTCTGATAACTTTTTCAACATTGACTCTACCTCTGGAAACCCAATACTTGCTTCTGAGCTCACTGAGTGTTTCCTTGGTTCCATTATGCAATACCCTCTGATGTGGTTGCTTCATGACTAATATTGTATATGGATGGTTACAAAATAATACCATTGGGTACTTAGTCTCGTATGAGATATTGGCATTTCCTACCATATTCCATCGTGGTCTTGGAAAAGCATGAATTGGGACTTCCAGATCCATATGTATATATACATACTACATGTCTATGTACATGTACATATATGTACGTGTATGTACTGGTATCACATGCACCCTATATACCAGAGTCACCTGATGTGATTATGTTGTAGAAATTCTTTTACAAAATCGTATACGGTAAAGCAACGTAATGAAAAGGTTATTGGGCTGTTAAGTTGTTGGTGGTCTTTCCCTTGAAAATAATAAAATCATTCAGAAAGAAAAATACACAAAGGCCCTCTAAAAATTCTTTTTATAATAATGTAATTATTATGATTTTTTAATATGTAGCTATTATTTAATAGAAAATCTTGTGACTTGAACCTCATACATGTACCGAAGCATCATGTCGAATGAACATGTCAATATATAGTTGGTTCAGTTTACGTTTGCATGTAGTAAACCTGACGAGGTTTACTTCCTATTATTGGTGGGTTATGTAGTCTTGTTATGACTACTATGATCTATTGTGTGCTTATTCAAGTGGATATGTACGTGCATGAGGTTTCACATAAAAATGTTTGTAGTTATGTTATTATTCTTTTCTACTACATTTAGATTATCAACAAGTACCCTGAGGAAAGAGTTACGATATGAGGTAAGTACATGTACAATGTACATTGTATGTGTATAACATAATTCTTATATATGTTTTTATTGCTAGGGTATGCAAAAAGTCATTTCATTGTGTGGTCTTGTTATGTCTACTATGATCTATTGAGTGCTTATTCATGTGGATATGTACGTGCATGAAGTTTTACGTAAAAATGTTGGTAGTTATGTTATTATTCTGCATTTAGATTAGTTCATTTCACCCCGAGGCACGATATGAGGTAAGTACATGTACAAGGTACATGTATGTTTGTATGTGTATAACGTAATTCTTACATATGTTTTAATTGCTAGGGTATGCAAAAGGTCATTTCGGGAGGAAGTCATATCACATTATGTACATTCATTATATTGAAAAGTAACATATTCTGTTTATTACTATTATTACCATAAGGAAGGTGATCACAGTGTCAGGTAATTACATGTTAAAACTATCGGCAAGGTTACTTGTATGTGTTTATCACCATTTAGATAACCATTTTACCATAAGGAATGTGATCATGTAACTACATGATAATTATTTTACTGTATGTACTATTTAGATAACCATAAAGACCGTGCTACCATCAGGAATGTGATCACAGTGTCACCTAAAAACTATTCTCAAGCTTACTTGTATGTTTTAATCACCATTTAGATAACCAAAAAAAGCATCAGGGACTATGGGGTGCCGTTTGTGCCAAAATTAGAAAACTGGATACTTTTATGAAATAGTCTTCTTGTATATATGCAAACCACATTTGTGGCATATGACTACCTCTTTTATAAATGACACCGTCTTATATAAATGACGACCTCTTATATAAACGACGACCTCTTATGACAACCTTTTATATAAATGACAACCTCTTATATAAATGACGACCTCTTTTACAAAGGACAGCTTCTTTTAACCCTTTCACGGACACCTGATTCACGCCCACTTAATTAATTGACTGTCAATTTTGCAAAAAGTTGTTACAACAAGACCTTATACCTTATGCTGCAAAACTTGATGTACAGGTTAACACGGCATAATAGAGCCTGAATACCAAGTTTAGTGACAAAACTTCCACGTAGACGAAAGTTACAACACTATTTTCGCCGTTCGCCTACACGGAAATCTTGATCGTCGATCGCGAGTACTTGACGGTCGGACAAAACCGCTTGTAACTTCCTTAAAGTTTATGCTACAGCTACAGAAGTTGATATTTGTGCTCAACAGAGCAAGGAAGTCATGTTTTAGATACAGCCCTTGTGTAAAACTCGAGTTACAATAGCTTTTGCAGCATGCGGTCTTGGCGAATTTGTACCGTCGATCGACGATCACTTTCCAAACGTCGTTCACGTGAATGCTACAGCTTTCCAATTTGATCTACACACTCTACAAAGCCTTCTTAACATCTCTACCAAGTTTCATAGTCATATGTTACACGGAAGAGAAGATGCAACAAGCGAAAGCCGTCTGTGTCAATACACGTCACACGACGCCAAACGGCGTCAGTGCGCGTGAAAGGGTTAATGATGATTAATAATTTTATAATTTTTGTTCCTGATTAATTAAAAAAAATTAATTAATAAGATTATTAACAATTTATTGATCATATAATCTTGGGAAAAGAAAATGGCCAATAACTTGGACAGTTCCACCATTCAAGCTATATCTACAGCAGTGGCGGGCGTTTTATCACCCATTCTATATACAACCGAGACAGCAGTGAAATACTGTAAATGTTGTAGGGTCGTCCAATTCTAATAATATTACGGGTAATATTGAAAGTGGAAACGGAACTGCTGCAAGGTCAGCCTCACGGTGAATTGCACATGGGCTATTGGTGGGCGTGACTATCTGCATGATTCTTTTTTTTTTTGTTTTTTCTACTCAGTAGGCCAAATCAAATATTGCTCTGAAATGTAAAGCGGTTGGAAACACCAAAGGAAAGACTGCAAAGCGTTGTATCTGGGACAGGGATAATATTCTCCTTCCTGAATCACAAAACGAGGAAGATGAAAGGACCATTCCTTATCCAAGAGGAAAGTATAGAGCTAGTCTACTCAGTCTTTGTCTGAAGTTGGGTATACCATGCTAGATTGTGAACCATTGCATGATTTGAAAGGTCACTTGATTAATCTTTTACCGGAGATAGTGTCAGGTGAAAATAAAATAAAAGGTTGTTCAGCATTTGATGCTATCAAAAAAGCGGAATGGTTATTCAGGGTCAGATATGAGGATTTGCTTAATAGATTTAGACAGTTTAGTTCAGTCCCTTAAGGTAAATGAGGATGTTAAGCTGTTGTTGAAAACAGTTGTACAGATTTGTGAAATATTGTATTCTAGTGATGATAAGAGGTCACCCAAAACAGTTTTACAGCTGTACAATTGTACCTAGTTGCACCATGAGTTGTGTAAGTCATTACTGGCGCTTGTCAAGACATTACTTATGAAAAGTTGTTGGGACTGTACCTTCATGCCTTAAGCGGAATTTATAATATGACGCTCACAGAACGTTACGTTGACGCAGGAATTGAATCCAAGTCTATTCTAATGTAAACGTTGCGTCAAAAGGTCAAATCGCCCACGCAACGTCACGCTATCGTCATATTGTAAATCTGGCTTTAGTTGTACACGCACCCAGACAGTATGAAATAGTGTGCATGAGATCTGAGAATCTAGAACGTATGTTTCAGCAAACTAAGACATTGAACAAACCGTCACCCAGATAATGTAATTGCCGAGGTGCTTATAACGATGTAGTACAAAAGTAATAATGGAGACCTTTCTGGTGTGTACAAATCAGCTAAAACACGAGTGTTGCCAGTAAGAGTGTTACAGGGACTAGAGTTATTTCGCAAAATCACATAGTTGGCAGTCCCACCTAAAGCGTATTAGTAGGTTTTTGCTTGTAATGAAAAAGTCTGGTGGGATTCAACTGATGAAGGGTTTGATGGTGATGATGATATTGATTTTAGACCTGAACGTCAAGTACTGCACCATTTCCGTTCATCATCCCTTGCTGAAATAGAAAAGGTATCAGGTGAAAGTTGGAAGCTTGTTGTTGACAATTGTGTCAAATTGCCTTGTGTGTCAATAAGAGTTTTTAACGAGTATGGTGATTTGTTATTGATTCAAAATATGTCGACTGATACTGAGAATACAGAGTGACAATGTAGGTAGTGATAACCCACTTTAGCACACCCTATAGTAAGCCATCAAGTACATAAACTTCTCCCCACATTACTGACTCCCCACCACTTTTTGATCCTTCAGCAAAATCAACTCCATTATCTACAAGTAATACTGTGACATCAGCTTCGAATAACGCGACAACACCAACTAGAAGCCTGCTAAGAGTGCTTCTAAGAATGTTGATATTGCTAGCTACACCGTGGCTTCTAATGATTTTGCTGGTTGTATTTCCCAATATTACTAGTCCTGATGATAATTTTGAGATTAATTTTGAATTACCAGTGTGTAATACTTCCGACTGTCGCAAACTTAAAAGTAAGAATGCTCTTTTGATTGCTAATATTATTGGATTTGATCCTGCCGTTTCGATAAATTGCATTTGAAATGTAAATCCTTCTTTTGTTAGCGCAATAGATCAGAGGATATATCCAGACAAAAGTATTACAAAAGAAAGAAAGCCTTTCAGTTGATCTAAAAAAGTATGAAAAGGATTCGTATACTAAGTCTCGTCAAGTGCCCTCGTGAAATAACAAAGAATATCATGCTCTTCGTCAAAAACTTAAGCAAGCTAAAGCTTTATTGGGAATATGGTCAATGAAATGTTGAGTTTACATTGTTAAAGCTTTGTGTGTATTGTAAATTGGGAGAACAACAATCGGTGCGCTTTGTGTAGTCCACAGTGGGTGGATGACTATGTGAGACTGTTAAGTTGAAGACCAACATGAAGTTGGGAGCATTTTGTGTATAGCCTTGTGTAGTATAGCCACAGTGCATGGTGGTTGCCGGAGGTGTAGGACCGTTACGCTTCATGAGTTTGAGTTTTGACCAAGTTATAGAGTAGCTTTAGTTAGTCAGAGAGGTAAGGAACTATGATATCATAATATTATTTTCTGCCTTGTCTATTCCAAGCCAATGTCATGCAATTAAGATATATTGAGAATTACAGCTAAAAGGTAAATGCATGCATGCATCATGTCAACTGGCTTATTGTCATAGTAAAGCGGGTCCTATTATTATGTATATATAATAGCACCTTTTTTTGTGGTTGAGTATATATGCCTTTGAGAAGTACATCCATGTATATGTATGTATTCACTATGCAACTGTTTTCACATGAAATTT
>JAYJLX010053460.1:0-10979 GCA_036873525.1 Chalinula nematifera | reverse complement strand
TTAGTATGACCGTTTTATTGTACGCAACGAATACGAAACGAATACGCGACGTCAACTTTTTTTTGAGGGCTACTGTATGTTGTTTTGCTGTACATATAGATCGCCTTCATCTCGTATCTCATCCTATCTTGATGTGCTGGAGCAACAGATTGATAGATGCCAATTAGCGAAAGCTTCGCAGAGGTTCACAATTATTGAAGATCTGAACTGTGATCTTTTTAAAGAGAAGTCTCCTCCTACTCGGGCATTACATAGTTTTTGTAATCAATACAAACTGTCCATAATCCAGTCTCTGTCAACTCGCATATCAGAGAACACTGAGTCTGCTCTAGATACTATTATTACCTCTGACACCAGCTGTTTCAGTGAGACAAAAGTGTCCCCCTTTTCAGGTAGTGATCATCACATTGTTTCCTGTTTGTTTTATCCTAGAGGAAGGAAGGAAAGGAGGAATGACACCTTTATTAAATCCCGTACTTATAAGAAGTTAACAAGAGATGTGATTGAGAGGCTAGCGGGTATGGATGACATATGGGAAGAGATACTTGGGTTTGATGATTTTGAGACTTGCGTGTATTGTTTTTCTACTTTCCTTTCGGAGTTGCAAGATCTTCTATGTCCACAAAAGCGGATCAGAGTTAGCTCAAAGAAACCCCCCCCCTTGGTACACAAGTCCTGAAATTCAGCAAGTCTGTAAACTTAGGGATAAGGCACACAAGCAAGCCTTGCATTTTAAGAATCAGTCAAGTTGGGACGAGTTTCGTAGATTAAGAAATCGTGCTAACTCTATGCTACGCCAGGCAAAAACCAGATATCTGGTCAACCTGGTTAATGGTACTGAGAATCGTAACCTAAGGGAGTTCTGGAAGCAGGTCTCTCACATAAAGGGAAAGAAGTTGTCAGACTATATTGATACTACCGTGACTTCACCTGACGACTTTAACAATTTCTTCAGTTCAATTTCAGATCGAGTAACTGAGGATCTACCTATATCCGATATTGATCCAGAGGCCTATCTTGGTGGTATTTCATCGGACACACCCTTTGTTTTCAAACCGACTAATGAAATTGAAGTCTTAGGCATTTTATCTACTATGAGCAAATGAAAAGCTACGGGGCCTGACGGGATCTCTCTGAGGTTTGTCAAGGAGCTTAGTCTCTTCCTGTGTCAACCTTTATCTACCCTGATTAACAAGAGTTTTGAGAAGGCTAGTGTCCCTAGTGCTTGGAAAAGGGCTACAGGACCCCGATTCAAAAAAGCGACAGATCAATCTCGAACTATAGACCTATATCTGTGGTCTCATAGTAGATAAAATGCCTAAGACTTCAATTTCATTAGTCGGTTTGAAAACAAAGGGTGTGTCCGATGAAATACCACCAAGATAGGCCTCTGGATCAAGATTGTTGAGAAAGTGGTTCATATGCAGTTACTGAAACATCTGGAGGTGCACTCTCTGTTGTCAGATAGACAGTCTGGTTTTAGGCCGAATCATTCCACGCAGGACCTTCTACTCTACGTTACAGATTCATGGAGAAAATCAATATATCAGGAGGAGTATGTTGGATCTGTCTTCTTGGATTTGTCGAAGGCGTTCGACTGTGTAATTCATCAGGTTTTATTAGCTAAATTACCCTATTATGGTGTACAAGGCTCATCACTGAATTGGCTTTGTTCGTACCTGAGTGATCGTAAACAGCGTGTTGCTATCGGTAAGGATATCTCGCAGTGGAGAGATGTGACTGGAGGAGTCCTGCAGGGTTCCGTTCTGGGCCCGTTATTGTTTGTGATATATCTAAATGATCTCGTTTCCATTAACCTACCCGAGTCTTGTCATCTAAGCTTATATGCTGATGACATAGCTGTTTACGGTTCTTGTTGGAGTTTTGGTTGTCTGGAAAATTCACTTCAGAATGTGGTACGTCAGATTGAGACATGGTTGTTAGTAAATTGAATGAAATTAAACACTACCAAGACTGTTAGTATATTATTTGGTTCAAGACAAAAACTGAAGCAAAAATCTCTGCATTTACAACTTTATGGCTGTCCTATAAAATTCGTACATAACACTAAATATCTGGGTCTACTTTTGGATTCTGATCTTAGTTGGTCTAGCCATGCTGAACATATATTTAAAAAGGCCAGGTCTCGTACTAACACTATACTCAGGTTGAGGCCTTTACCAACTTGGCTACCAAGTATTCAAAATCAGTAAAAGGATTTGTCCTACTAACCTTTTCCATACATTCAGACTTGCTGTCTATGTTACGAATCGTAGTCTTCGCAACCAGCATCGCCTATTTGTTCCAAGCGTGAAGACAAATATCGGGAGGAACTCTTTTTATTTTCAAAGCACTCAAATTTGGAATAATTTACAGTCATTAATGTACAGTAGCCCTCAAAAAAAAGTTGACGTCGCGTTTTCGTTTCGTACTACGAAATGGCCGTACTAGGATTATACTATAGTGTTATTTTTTTACTATGCTATATACAGCTGTCATAATTCTTTATTATTTAGCTATAGTATTGATAAACAAACAGTATAACACTAAGTTATGACAGCTGAGTGATAAAACTGTAATGAAAAACAACTTTAGTATGACTGGTCCATTGTATGCAACGAATACAAAATGAATACGCAACGTCAACTTTTTTTTGAGGGCTACTGTATGAATGTTTTTCAGTTTTGAATTTTAAACAGACTTATAAGCGTACCTATAATATTGTTTGATTTGTTTTATTTTATTTTTATATTATTTCTTATTTTGTTTTCTTTGTTAATTTTGTATCACTACTATATTGCATAAATTATTATTTCTAATTTTATTTTGTTTGATCGCTGCTGAAAATCAGCCTATCTGGCTGAGCAGCTATTCAAAAAAAAAAAAAAAAAAAAAAAAAAGAGCGGTATTGTTTGTTAGCCTCTGACGTCTGACTCTGCACTTGATGAACAGATTGACTTGCTGATGAACGAAACAACTGCTGTGATGATGTTGACTCTCTCTTATTCACGGTTTTACGACAAACTTTACGAATGTGTCCAGCTTTTCCACAGGCGTTGCACACGATACCTTCGGGTAACCGACAATGAGTAGCAATGTGCCCTTTATTACCACAACGAAAACAGGACAACTGAGGTAGCTGTGATTTGCTTGCGTCCTGATCTCTCAAAGGTTTGGATTTCTGTTTACTCTGATGGGTAAGTTTCAATACATCATGCTTAAACATCTTGTCTGAGGTGTCTGCCCTTGACGAATGGAGTAGTTTCATATCCTGATCTGCCAGTTCCAGTTCTTGAGCTAGCTCCACGGCTCTCTTAAAGGTCAGTTTATCACTCGGCTCAGCTAACAATCGCTTTTGAATGGCTCGATCATTTATGCCATAAACAACCCGATGTAATATTTGTGTGTTATACGGTGGCTAGTCAACTGAGCCAAGCCAAGAGAGCAACGAACAATTACCAGAGAATTAAGCAACTTAAAAGAGCACAACTAAGTGAACTAACTTCTTAATAAAAACTACACTTTTTTATAGTCTTACACAAATCAGTAATTAATCACAATTATTAATAGTTATTAAGATACCACAAGTGCTTAAATCAAGCTTCTATTATATTCTTGTCAAAAGTTGTCTCATCGTGTGAGACAAGTATTCATCACAAACTGAACAAACATTAGTTTATATAAGGAAAAGTAGCTAGAAAATGTTATTGCACTTACCACCACACTGTAATGCACATTAGACAAACTTTTCATACTTTTAAACTACCTTTATACTTTTAAACTGTTCTTAATACCCCTTCTTGTACCTAAAGTGCATATTGTAAAAAAAAATTACGTTTCGTTTCTGTTTTCGTTTCGTAGCAATGGATTGCAGAGAAACGGTCATTGTTTATACTGCTGTTTATTACTGTGTTATACCCCGTATAGCTAAACATATTAGTGGCCCAAAAATTCTGCGAATTCTGGGAATTGCAATCAAAATGCAAAAATTTTATCTCTAAAAAAATTTATTATCTTAGCAAGCATGTGGCACTATAATGTAGTCAAGGGGAATTAACCAAGACAGCTATAATGGCGTTGTATAAGTACTTTACAAGAGAGGTCAGCGTTCTACCTAACCTGAATGGTAATTTATCGAAGCATGTCCCACCATCAGGTATACGTCAAGCAAACAAAGAAGTGCAGCTAAAAAGACAAGATCGTTGCAGCTGAGCTCAAAAACACAGCCTGTCAAGGGACATTTTCCGGTGCATTTGTCAGGCTAAATGTCCCCCATGTCTTATCAAACTTCTATTATTAACCATTCAACTAGCATGCATGTTGAAAAATGCCCTGACAATTTTCATTTCTTATTTCCAGCCCTGTCGTAGCATAGCGTGTTCACGGCAGAAGAGAAGGCCACCATCAGAAAGCGAGCTGTCGAATTTGGTGTTACTAATACCATCCGTCACTTCAAAAGGCGAATCACTGGTCGTGAACTCAATGAGAGTACAGTACGTTTGTGGGCCAATCATTATAAGTACGAGCTTTCGGCAAGGAAAAAGCACGGCGGAGATCGTTCGTAGGACATGGAGGTTACAAGGTTAGAGAACAAGAAAAGAGGTCGACCGTTCATGCTTGGTGAACAGCTTGATAGCAGGTTCAGATGTATATAAAAACCTTAAGAAGTAAGGGCTGTCCGATAAGTACCTCCATTGTTATGGCCACTGCCCTGGGCATTGTGAAGAACCATGATAGGAGCTTTTGTCTACTTATGGGATATCAACAAGCACTGGGGAAAGAATTTTTTGGTTCAGTTCTGTTATGTGAAGAGACATGCCAGCACAAACTAAAAAGTTATTAATGAAAACTTTGAATTGATGAAGAGCCAGCTTTTGCTTGATATAAGAACAATAGTGGAAATGAAGGATATTCCAGAAGACCTTATTATAAACTGGGACCACTCAATTATGTGCCAGTTAGCAACTGGACAATGGTTGAGGAAGGAAGCAAAAGAGTTGAAATTGTGGCTCTAGACGACAAACACTAAATAACTGCTGTCCTTGGCTGTACCATGGAGGAGATTTTATACCACCTCAAATCATATACAACAGAAAACCCTCAAGATGTCTACCTACCACGAAATTTCCTGACAATTAATTGGCATGTAACATACCCACCCAATCGTTGGGCCAACAAGGAAATAACTCCTGCCAATATTGACAAAATTCTGGTACCATACGTTACTCAAACACGACAACAGCTCTCCCTTGATACCCAACATCCTGCATTAGTAATTTTTGATCGTTTTAAAGGCCATTGCACATCAAGCGTCTTGGAGTCTCTTCTTAAACACAACATACATGTTGTTGTTCCAGCGAACTGCATCAACCATTTGCAAACCCCTTGACGTGAGCTTAAATAAAGCAGCCAAAAAATTGCTCCGACGAAAATTTCAGGAATGGTATGCAGACCAAGTTCGTCCTCAACTGCAAAAACAGGAAGAACCTTTAAATGTGGATTTAAAGTTGTCAATGAGTAAGCCATTAGGTGCCGCTTGGTTAATGGAATTATACGACTTCTCAAAGATAAACTCTGAAATCATTAAAAATGGTTTTAAGGTAGCAGGAATTATGCACTATAGTGATAGCTGCATGTAAATGACGATTGAATTACATTATCAATAATATTACATAAGGTTAACATTTTTTTTTAATTCATACCGAACCTGTTAAGTTATGTTGAATATAATATTGTTCTGAAAAGAACAGGTTATCAATAATCAACCAATAATCACAACAAACAAACAAGAATATACAAAAATATCACTTATCTGTTCCGACGTTTCAACCAGGTGCTCTGGCCTTCTTCAGGGGTAAAAATGACAAAACACGTGCAGAACATAAAATATATATACGATGAAGACGTCAGATATGATGATGTGATATGATGACACGATGACATAATGAAAGATAAGTGATATTTTTTGTATATACTTGTTTGTTTATTGTGTTTGTTGGTTGATTATTGATAACCTGTTCTTTTCAGAACAATATTATATAATATATGCCAACCGAGAACGTTTCTTTTAAGCTATGTTGAATATCGGTAGCAACTTTTATAGTAAGAATGAGCCTGGTATTTTGGCCATTGGGGGGTTTTAACAGCATTGAAAATACTACAAAACAACCTCGAATGCCAAATTTGACTTCAGAAATTTGAAGAACTCCAAATGTCACATTAAAATTGGACCCCCGAGAAAAATGGACCCCCGGAACTAAATTATCATTAAAAATGGACTCCCTGGAACTAAACTACCTGTTAAAACTGGACCCCCTTGATAAAATAGGACCCCACCTGTTAGATATAATTATGGGTCCAATAAAAATGGACCCTATACAATTAAAATGGTCCTACCAGTTCCCCTATCTGCATATGAGTGGAATATAATGACTGTCCTTCGACTCCTTGGCACATATTTCACTGTCTGCTAGTATGTCTGTCTATCTTATGTCTGTCTATGTGTCTGTCTATAGTGCCACTCAGTGGTAGATCTAAGGGTGGGCCTGGCAGGGCTAGGTCGACCCAATTAACCTTGAATCATTGTTCCTGAAAGTATTGTTATTGTAGCCAACATGGCCTATCTTAAATTTCAAAAATTTTGTGTACCCCCATAACTGAATAGCAACAAAAACACTTTGAGGCCCACCCAACACCGAAGTCCTAGATCCGCCCCTGATGCCTCATAATATTGTTTTACATGTGTGGCTCAACTATAACTGTGGCCTTTTTACCTTATAATTTTGGAGTGCCTATGAGTGTCCTTATATCTGGCATGTATAGTGTAGCTAGTATACATGTAGCTCTGTAGTGGTAACATCTGGTGGTCATATGCAGTCATAAAAATTAAACTAAGCTATACACTGATAGCCACTGCATTAGTCCCTGAATAGCTGTATGATCTTTTCGGGCAGGGTCTTAAAATTGCAAACTTGGTTGAATTGAAGAAGCATATTCCAACTGCAATATATACTGCTATGTCATCAATGCTGTTGTTATATTCAGTTTAGGAGAAATCAGTTTTATGCTCAAAAAGCCGGTGTGGTTGCAATGCGTGATTGGTATTCATCTTGGCCTATATGCTAAGCCCGGACACAGCAAAATAGCATGTACAAGAAATAACTGATGCAACTTATTATCATTCTATTGTAACAGCCTTTAGATCATTATTATTGAACAGTGAATTTTTTAGTAAACATGGATGTTTATGCAATGGATAGTATCATGAAGGATATGCACATAATTTCAAGAGTTTTTTTATCAAGGAGTTGAATATGCATGGGTCCATTTTTATTGGGCCCATATGTCTAACAGGTGGGGTCCTATTTTATCAAGGGGGATCCAGTTTTAACGGGCAGTTTAGTTCCGGGGGATCCATTTTTAATGATAATTTAGTTCCGAGGGTCCATTTAAAATGGACCCCCGGAACCAATTTAGGGGGGTCCATTTTTGCTGTGACGCAACAACTGATCTACAATGCACAATTACAACCGGCAAACCGTTACCAATTACGGATTACCAAAGACATGAAAAACGCCCGATTTTTCTTTCTCTTGTGTCTTCTTCTTCTTCCTCTTTCACGCACCCAGCACTTTTTTAAAACACTAAAATTTATGAAGCACACAGCAAAAGAAGCGCCAGAATCTGGGACAGTGCTCTCATACAAAAAAATAGCAGCCATAAACGAATTGCGCTAAACACAACAAGGTGCCCAAGAATCTTCAATTCACCATTTTAAAAAAAAACCATGTATCACGTAAAGGGGTGTGGTTTCAAATAAAAATTGATTAATTAATTTGAATTTATTAAATTTATTAATGAAGAATAAATTATAATAAAAAAAAAGGTCATTCCCTGTTTTAAAGATAGATAAAAATTTTGTTCAAAAAAAAATGCAAAGTAGGAATGAGGAAGCATAGACCCAAAAAGAAGTAATGAAACAAGCGGGGCTGGTATGTGGGAGCAAGAAAAACGATAACGATGACTACAATCCTATACTGTGCATTAATTGCGAAAACTTGCAATTCACAGTAGGATAGTAGTCAATGTTATCGTTTTTCTCGCTCCCTCATACCAGCCCCGCTTGTTTCATTACTTTTGTTGGGGGTCTGTGCGTCCCCATTCCTACTTTGCATTTGTTTTTTTGAAGAAAATTCTTATCTATCTTGTTTCCCATACTTTTTTTGGAATGAATGGTCTTATAATTATCCAAAAAAAAATGATTATTGATTAATTAAATCTGTTAATTACGTTTTAATTGAAACCACACCCCTTTGCTTGATACACGTTTTTTTTAAAATGGCGAATTGAAGATTCTCAAGTACCTTGCTATACTTAGCGCAATTTGCTTATGGCTACTATTTTTTCTACAAGACTATCAAAAGGCACTCTCCCAGATTCTGGAGCTTCTTTTGGCGTGTGCCATAAGAATTTTGGTGTCCTAAAAAAAATCGCTAGGTGCGTGAAGAGGAAGAAGAAGAAGAAACAAAAATCAGGCGCTTTTCAGGGCTTTGGGAATCTGCAATAAGTTACATTTCGCAAGTTTTAAAGATGCATTCTAGAGCAGTTTTTGGAGTCTTTAATTTTCTGAAGTCAGATTTTGCATTAGAGCTTGTTTTATGGTAGCTTTGGAGCTGTCAAAACCCCCTCAAACCCAAAAAAACAGGCTCATTCCTACTATGAAAGTTGCTAACGCACTTTCAGATAAAAAGTATGGGGAACAAGATAGATAAAAATTTTCTTCAAAAAAAAATAGCAAGTAGGAATGAGGAAGCACAGACCCCCAACAAAAGTAATGAAACAAGTAAGGGATGGTATGAGGAAGCAACAAAGACGATAATATTGACTACTATCCTACTGTAAACTGCATTTTCGCAATTAATGCACAGTATAGGATAGTTGTCAATGTTATCGTCTTTCTTGCTCCCTCATTCCTACTTGCAATTTTTTTTTTTTGAAGAAAAATTTTATTTATTTTGTAATATAAGCAGTTGAATTCTAATTGATTTTGCATAAAACTTCTACATGATAAACAATAGGTCAATGGGACAGCGCATTAATTAGAATACGGTAATTCCATTTATTACAAGGATTTCTGACAGTACTTGTTTCGCTATTTCTGGAGTCTACGAATGACTGAAATCACTTCAAACTACACAAATACAACAAACAAGGTATTCTTTATCGTATATGATGCTCAAATTTCACTAAAACGGCATTCACTCGATAATCGCATATAGCTCATAATTAAATTTTTAGCCTTGTTATGATAGTATATTACCTGTAGGATGTATATTTCCACCTTTTAAAGCGATTTTATCCATCCGTGGACTCCAGAAATAGCGATACAAATACTGTCAAAAATCATTGTAATACATGGGATTGCCGTATTCTAATTAACGGCTGTCCCATTGACCGGAATTTCTAATTAAACGAATTTGAGTAATGCATAAGCCCTATTGATATCGATTATAGCACAATGTAATAATTGAATCAAGAAAATATTCACCTTTCTATACTTAATTATAATTTCATCTTGATTTTATGCTGGGAATAATTGAGAATAATAGGTGAGTCTGAGAGCATAATAGGAACAAAAATCGAGAAATGCTGAATAGAATAGGTAAAAATAAAAGCATAATGGCTCAGCCTTACTTTTGTCACCATTTCCGTCTTAAGTGTTGCTCTTTTTTTTGCTCCTATTAGTTTGTACTCTGGGCATTCCGGTAATTCAAGAAGATCTTGAACTACAAATTTTGATTCTTCATTAACTGAAGAAAACACAGAATCATAAATCTCAACTGCTCCACACTCAACAGAATCAAGGGTAGAAGCTAGGAGCCAATGGTTCTGGCCTCGAGCATGAATTCTTAGAAAGCCACATTTTATCTTGGATTTTGGGATCAGTTGACAAGCCATCATATCTCTTAATTGAAGACTCCAAACATACTTATACACATGAAACCCACAAACACAAGACTCAAACAAAAAAGTTGCCATTCTGATAGTCTTCTCCACGTTTCACACATGTGCAGTGTGGGTGTGGCAGGTTTATGATAGTTCAAAAATAATTAATAGATCTATTAAGTATTAATGGAAGAATTCAGTTTTGATGGCAATTCGCGAAATATCCGCAAACAAGCCATTCACAGAAATTTTGGGGCACAGAAATTTTTAGCTACATGTATATGGTATTCAGCTGTCATAATTCTTTGTTGCACCACATATCTATGTAGTACAGCTATAGCAAAAAATTTAGACAGCTGAATATACAACAAACCAGTACTTAGTTGTATGAAATGGCAACAAAAACATTAAATTTTTTTTGCAATGTACTGTAAATACAATATGGTAGTTTCCTCCATTAAGTAGAATGCAGCCTCACTACTGAGGCAAAGTTGCTTTATTAATATGATACAGTACACTGCAAAAAAACTTTATGTTGCACGAAATCGGCTTGTGGTAAAAAACTATCCAAAATAGTCATCGTTCTCTGCTGTGTTATAATTAGCTGTCATAACATTTTCTTGAAACCTTTATCTATTTATATAGATTAGTTCAACAAAAAATTATGACAGCTGAGTATAACACAGTAGAGAACAATGACTGCGTTTGAATCATTTTTTACCACAAAACGATAGTTTCATATTACACAACGTAAAGTTTTTTTTTTTGCGATGCACTGTAGCTCATTTCCATTTTTCATGAGATGCATGAATCACGCAGGCCCATGGAATCTTGAAGAACTTTTTCCAGTCATGATCACTGGAACCTTAGTATGCCCAAAGCCCTTTTAAGACTAGGTTGCATTAGCGCTACTTTAGCTCAAAAGAGAAATAGCATATGCAAGGTGCTTTCATTATCAGTTAACCCTTTAGCAACCGAATAAATCATTGGCCTCTAAAGTCTTGCTGACTCAGCATTATTATAACGTCAATGCC
>JAYJLX010053438.1:0-10986 GCA_036873525.1 Chalinula nematifera | reverse complement strand
TTCCTTGATAGTCATTGTGAGTGTAATGTAGGCTGGTTGGAACCCTTACTACAGAGAGTAATGGAGGTGAATACAACGTACAGTAGTATACATTAATTGTGTGATATACCAGTAAAACCATTCGATACTATAGGATCCACGCGCCATTGTTTGTCCTGTGATTGATAGCATTAACTATAATACATTCACTTACTCTGGGAAGACGCCCAGGAGCATCGGAGGTGGGTGTGGCTGATTTGTGATCACCATTGATGTTACAATTCATTCCTTTAAAGTGTTTAATTGGGGTCTTGTATTTGAGTGGCGTTATTTACCAATGGAGGCTTTAAAAAGGAGAAAGTCAGCGATCGAACCGATGAAGTATATATGTTGCTTGGGTATAATTGGATAACAGGTTTAATATGACCTATATAGAACCCCTGTAATCGCTGGTGGATTGTTTGCTATTAACAGACTGAGGTTCATAGAGACAGGGAAGTATGACCCAGAGATGGATATATGGGGAGGGGAGAACTTGGGTATGCATAGATCACTCCGTAATGACTATGCCTTCGTGTAATGATTCCTTTTTCCATTTAGAGATATCGTTCCGTACTTGGATGTGTGGTGGATCAATGGAGATCATTCCCTGCTCTCGAGTTGGCCATGTTTATAGGAAAAAGCATCCATATTCGTTTCCAAAGGGAAATGCACTCACGTATAGCAAGTAAAGTACATCTAACAAATCCATGCTGGAAATAATACATAATGAAAACCGCTATACATATCATACTAAGGAATACAAAGCGAACAGCCGAGGTATGGATGGATGAGTACAAGGAATTTTACTATGCTGCCAGACCTTCTGCTAGAAATAAGGATCATGGAAAGTATGTACTTATACGTGGTTTGATTGTAAGCAGTGTATGCGTGTATGTGTATCTATGTGTGCATAATATTTATATAGTATCGATGAAAGGATTGCGTTGAGGAAAAGATTGAACTGTACTACATTCGACTGGTACATAAAGAACGTGGTTCCACAAATGAGGTACGTATTAATACATTTATAATGCTTTGGTTATTGCATGTGTCTATATACTATATAATGTCATTAATACTATTGACATCAGCAATATAGCATGTATTATAATTACAGTATTACTGATCATAAGAATGTTCGGTTGGGATGGATACATCAAGAGGGATACTGTTTAGAAGGCTCAATAAGAGACCAGACAGTGATAATGCACGAGTGTAGTAAGATTAGCAAAACTCAGGTGAAAAACGAAACATCACAATATAGATCTATGCCTTGATACGTATTATAGTATTGACTCGATAATTATAGGTATGGATGGTAACTAGTAGAAAGGAAATCATGATCAGCCATAAACTGTGTTTGGAAGGTAGCTATGCAGAGAGAATAGTACAGCTGAAGGCGTGTCTCCCCTTAAGGCATAAAAATCAGCAATGGGAGGTGTCCCAAGACAGTAAAAGCATACGCCATTTAAGAACAGGGTACTGCTTGAGCCATGACTCTCAAGGTCGGCTGCTCCTGGAAAAATGTGACAACAAATCGCAACATCAGCAATGGGGTAACTCACTTTATAAGATATCAACCAGCACTAGATAATTGAAAACAGCAATATATTTATCTTGTATCAAATTCCAAACATATTTTATATTTTAATTATTATTTATCGCTAAGGTATGTTTATAACGTACTTTATACTTAAATACTATTAAAAATCCAGAGTACTGGTGTTAATGACATTGCATGGAGATGGAAGTCTAGGAAGCTATAGTGAACAGACATTATGCTGCTCATTCAGGAGGTGTGTCAGAAAGCACAAAGAACTGTATGAGCAAAGCCACTTCTGATGGGGAGATTCAGGCTGAGAAGTTGTACAGCTGCTCTTGGGATTATTATATTATTCTCTATATTCCATTTGCTATGGTATTTAGTGATGGTCAAATCAAAAACAGTTGGGCATGAACATGAGGTACTCAGTATATAGTATAAGCTAAATATAGGTATAAGAGTACCATTTATATTGGGATCATCGATAATATTATATTGTTAAAACATGATCTTTCTGTTTCTTCCTGTCTCTCATTTTGCAGAATCATCCCAATGATACTCGCTCCTCAGCAGTCAAAGAAATGCATAAGAAACAGTCAGTCCAAAGGCATGCAGCTGTAAGCAATGGTTTCAATGAGCATGACTATGTTATGGGAGAGCCAAAGAGCAGAAACTCGTATCAGAGAAATTCATTCAATCTTACAGCTAGTGATAGACTGCCAAGCAATCGACAAATTAAAGACTCCAGGGATAAGTTGTGAGTTTATCCCAGCTATTATACACATTATATACTCTACCAATATATATAACATTTACTAGATGTCGTTTCGAAGTGTTCAATAAAAATTTACCCAGTACTTCAGTAATCATTTGTTTCCATAATGAAGCAAGATCAACTTTACTACGAACAGTGGTTAGGTCTGTCTATTGTTAGATACAGCTAGCCTGTATGTAACTATGTGTGAATACTCTATGCATTGTATTGTATGTATTATGTGGTATAATTTGTCTATATAGTGTATTAAATCGCAGTCCCCCTAATTTAATTCATGAGATAATACTAGTGGATGATTTCAGTGATGATCGTAAGTTAGTCTATTCTTGATTGTATATTAGTAATAGTTTATATGTTTCCGATATATATACAGCCAATGATGGGCTTCTATTAGAGTCAATACCTAAAGTGAAAGTCCTTAGAAACAATGAGAGGGAAGGTCTGGTGAGGTCTCGTATTAAAGGTGCTGACTATGCCACTGCTCCTGTATTGACCTTCCTTGATAGTCATTGTGAGTGTAATGTAGGCTGGTTGGAACCCTTACTACAGAGAGTAATGGAGGTAAATACAACAGTCTAATAGTGAATTATATAGACATTATATGTCATTTACTGTAGTTCTATTCCATTAACTGTAGGATCCTCGTGTTGTGGTTTGTCCAGTAATTGACATTATTGATTTTAACAAGTTTACTTATACAGGTGTTAGTGCAAGGCAGAGAGGAGGTAGGTTTATTACACATCACATGATTTGCACATGTATATTTATTCACTCATGCTATACAAAGGATTCGATTGGACGATGATTTTTAAGTGGGACGGTGTACCAAAATCTGAACAAAAACAAGCGATTGATCCAATAAGGTGGTAGGATCAATAACCTCATTAGAATATAAATATATTGCTTGTTGGTTATCGTTGTACTGTGTCATCCTATATAAGAGCTCCTGTGATCGCTGGTGGACTGTTTGCCATTAACAGACAGAGGTTCATAGATACAGGGAAGTATGACCCAGAAATGGATATATGGGGAGGGGAGAACTTTGGTTGGTTACTGTGCTCTGACTCGTCATGTGTTATCTAGTTCATTCAATTATTAGAGATGTCCTTCCGTACTTGGATGTGTGGTGGATCGATGGAGATCATTCCATGTTCTCGAGTCGGCCATGTCTTTAGAATGAAACACCCATATTCTTTTCCAGATGGCATTTCAGATACCTGTATCAAGTGAGTGCATTATTATGCTATAAATAAATACTAAGTATAATGTTACTATAAATAGAATATAGATTGAATAAAATATATGCGAAGTATAAATAGAATATATAGACTGAATAAAAGTGTCTATAAATAGAATATAGACCAAATAATGCAATAAATGCTATTTCCCACAGGAACATGAAGCGAACAGCCGAAGTATGGATGGATGAATACAAGGAGCTGTATTACGCTGCCCAACCTAAGGCAAGACATCACGACACTGGAAAGTTAGTGATTCAACTATATATTACATTTTTTTCAGATATGCTTTAAATTATAGCATTGATGAGAGGCTCGCCTTACGGAAGAGGCTCAACTGTAATTCATTCGATTGGTATATGAAGAATATATATCCAAACATGGCGTGAGTAGGCTTCCATTCAGAGCATGCACCAGTCAAACAACAGTTCATTACTTGTGGTTATTGCTTTAGCATTCCAGATCACAAGAATGCCTTATTGGGCTCAATAAGGCAGGAATCGTCCTGCCTGTCATCAGTGCTTGATCCTCGTGTAGGAAGGACAATAGGACTATACCCTTGCAGTGAGCATATTGGGAATCAGGTCAGTTAATTAGGGTACGTGTTTTTATGCATGGCCATACTTATCCCCTACCCTAGCCCCACCCCTCCTTAATTATGCAGTGTTACCTTCAAATAAAAGATCCTATATAAATTGAAGTGCTTTGTCCTTTTACGGAGACATTTCCTCCCTTTGTGGTCAAAAGCTATTAGACAAGTCTATTTGGGACACTGATAAGTGTCTTTTTTTTAGAGATTTATTATACTATGTCCCTTCATTAAAGGTTCCACAATATCAAAGATTGTAGTGTATTATTGATATAAGAGCTATGTTACCATTATACCAATAGATATGGGTATTAACCACTGAGCATACCATAGCCACTGTGCAGAACCTGCTCTGTTTACAGTCTAAAGGAACTCAAGTAGTGCTCCGTCAATGCTCAGCAGGCTCCGAAAATCAACAATGGAAGTGGTCCAAAGACAGTAAGACAATAAAGAACATCTCTACCGGATACTGTTTGAGTAGCGCCCATGGGCGAACTAACCTGGTCCTGGAAAAATGTGATGAATCACTACCAGCTCATCAATGGACCTCGATATACCATAAACTAATAGACTAAACATAAAGTATGTATTTGCATGCATAAGTTATCAGTCAGCTGTATTAATTATTTATCAAAATGAAGTATAAAATTATATTGCTTGAGCACATGTATACATGCAAATCATGTGATATATATCGCCGGATCACATGACCAATCACGTGACCTCATATGGCTTGACTATATGTGATATACAAAGTGACATTGATTTCATAATTTTGTAAAAACTATAAAAAGTTGTTTAATGTCTGGTATGGCATCATCCACTGCTGTTTCACTGATTGACTGTCACACTCTGTCAGTACTAGCTCTAAATGATCAGAACTGCTCACACAGTAACCCGTGACCAAATGCTTGATCATTGTCTTGGCATTGTAACTGGTTACCTCCCACGTTTGGTGCCGTGACCCTGAACATGCGTAAAGGAAGATCTCACGGTCTTTACCATGCAGACACAAGTTTTGTCCAGGATTACGAATAGTTTTATCTGTTGTCACCATCCATATCTATTGATAATAATATGGTATAGACACTAATGTTAGGCTATACATAGAGGAGTGCTGTGTGATAAATAAAGGGAGGGTGAGAGGGGGTGCTTATGGTTAAAATTAAGAGTTCTTGGACTGCAAGGAATTGAAAAACATAAACCCACAGTAGCTGTATGTCATTAACAGTCATTATCAGGGAATAAAGTTTTTGTCGTTAAAAGAAAATTTTTGCCAAAATTAATAGAAATTGAAAAACTTTACTTACTTGATTACCGTTAATTTCACTGCACGTATACAGTCCAACCTTCTGCCCAGTGTGATACTTCACTGACTCCATGCAACTTATTTGCTGTCTTATCGATCCTAATAAAGCACTCCTATGATTTGGGATACTAAAGGAATATAACAATACGTCATTCAGTAGTCTACTATTAACTACTAAAAACTTTTTTTTTCAATTTCAAATGAACTCACACTAGTTCTGGGTGGACATTATTCACGTACCAATCGAAAGAACTACAGTTTAATCTCTTTCGTAGTTCCACCCTATCCTCGATGCTAACAGCAATTATAACAATAACCATGCACTGAACGGAAGCTAATTCCTATATACCTTCCTACGTCTTGTGTTCTGCTGTAAGGTCTGGCTGCATAGAATAGTTGCTTGTATTCATCCATCCATACTTCAGCTGTTCGTTTTGTGTTCCTATTAGTATAGCATAGTGCTCAGTCTTGCAGAGCCAGCCCCACCCACTATGGAGGGGAGGGGCTGGCTCTGTTATAGCCCTGTTATCAACTCACTTGATGAATGCGTCACTTGGTAATTTATATGGATGCCTCAGTCTAAAAACATGGCCGACTCGAGAACAAGGAAGGATCTCCATTGATCCACCACACATCCAAGTACGGAAGGACATTTCTATAAAAAAAATAAAACTGACAATCAAATAGATTATCTATTTATACCAAAATAGATAGATAGCATACCCAAGTTCTCCCCTCCCCATATATCCATCTCTGGGTCATACTTTCCTGTCTCTATGAACCTCAGTCTGTTAATGGCAAACAATCCACCAGCAATCGTTGGAGTCCTATATACATTAAAGCATAATACAAGTAATACACATATATTATATATCACAATGGCAACTGGAATTGAATCACCTCACTGGCTCAATGGCTGATTTTCTTTGTTTGTAGTTCACTCGACCCCAAGTGAAATGAAGCGCCCAATCAAAGACTACAGAGTATTGACTAATATACTTAAAAGTAACAATAATATAAATGCTTCTATTACCTCCTTTTTGCAATGCAGTTATTGATTTGTAAGTAAACTTGTTGAAATCAATAATGTCAATTATTGGACAAACCACAACATGAGGATCCTACAGTTAATGGAATAGAACTACAGTACATGACATATAATGTCTATATAATACACATATGACTGTTGTATTCACCTCCATTACTCTCTGTAGTAAGGGTTCCAACCAGCCTACATTACACTCACAATGACTATCAAGGAAGGTCAATACAGGAGCAGTGGCATAGTCAGCACCTTTAATACGAGACCTCACCAGACCTTCCCTCTCATTGTTTCTAAGGACTTTCACTTTAGGTATTGACTCTAATAGAAGCCCATCATTGGCTGTATATATATCGGAAACATATAAACTATTACTAATATACAATCAAGAATAGACTAACTTACGATCATCACTGAAATCATCCACTAGTATTATCTCATGAATTAAATTAGGGGGACTGCGATTTAATACACTATATAGACAAATTACACATATAATACATACAATATCATAAACAGTGCAGAAGTAATGGACTCAAGTATGTTGTAAGCCCCACCCACTGTACTGTACTATTTTATTTTCTATTCGACACACACGCACATGCACACACACAGGCTGTTATAGACTTACCTAATAACTGTTCGTAGTAAAGTTGATCTTGCTTCGTTATGGAAACAGATAATTACTGAAGTACTGGGTAGACTTTTACTAAACACCTGTTCACGGCATCTAATGAACGGTAACACAGATTGATGAAACTATAATTGTACGTACTATAACTCACAAATCATCTCTAACATCAGGAATGGATCTATTACTGGCTAGTCTATCACTAGCAGATGAATTAAATGCGTTCTTTTTAAATGGGTCTTTGTTTCTCCGCTCTCCTGAGATGTAGCGGGACTCATTAAAACTCATTGGTGCTCCCTTTGAGCTTTTCTTCTGTCCTCTAACTGTAGCTGTAGCACTGAGTATAGTATCTATCAACTAGAGAAGGAACACTGATGTACACTAAGACTTACAAGAATTGTGACCATTAATGGTATACAGTATAACCTCTGATAATGGACACTCCGAGGTATACAGTATTATAAACCTCTCAACAAAGGACACTTCTCAAGATCTCGAATTTTTAGTTTTAATGCATTTTAACTTCCAATCCAAGAAGAGGACAACCTCTCTCTATAAAAAGACGAAGCTCTTGAATTTAGGCTATATTGACTGTTCTAAAAGTGTCCTTTGTCCAGAGGTTCAACTAAAGTAGCATTGTACGTAAAATCCATGGTGATTAAGACTATACCATTGTATTATACCAGTATATAGGCTCCTAGGTAGACTACATCACTTCATATGTAATAGACTGAGTATAGTTATGCTATGCATTAAAAGTTTAGGGATTGTTTAACAATGCAACAGTACACTATCACTGACACATGGAAACCTATAGCTCACCTCATCGCTGTTTTTCCCAATAGGTTTCACTATAACCAAGTACCATCCCAACTGGAATATAACGAAAACACCAAATAGCGACAGTGCAAGGAAACCTCTAAATTTCCCACTCATGCTTTCCTAGCTTGCTTTTGTTCAGACACTAGTTCCTACTGAATAGCAAATGTACAGCACAGCATGTAATACAACTAACTTCCTCTTAGTATCCCCATATTTTACACATGCAGTAGACAAAGGAACATAAGTTTTTGTTATCACTTGTTTCAAAGTGTTTATATTGCAGTCATATACTTATCCTCATGCTTGATAGATCACAGTACACCCTGTTCATCACTAAAGACTGTGAGCTCACTTATTTTAACCCTTTCGAAATAATTGCAATAATAAAATATACTAAAATGTCCACTGGACTAAAAAGAAACTTGTACTATTTTGTTTTACGAAGTGGTATACTCCATGATTGATGTACTGAGTTTTCATTGCAGTGTTCTAAGTTCAATTCAAGTCGATTCTGTGCACTGCTCAAACAGAGTCCTGTGTTTAAGTGTCTAATTCTCTTGCTCTGATCCATGAACTCCCAATGCTGGTGTCTCGAGCTAGAACATAGCTGAAGAAGAACAATGTTTCCTCTCCCTTCCAAACACATGTTCTGATTCTGTATTGCTTTCTGAGCAGACATACTCCAGGCCTACAATAGGAATAATTGACACACGAATAAACATTATGGACTTAGAGACACAATCGTATTATGAAAAAAAAAAAGTACGTGTATCTTTTAAAAAAGCTATTTTTACAAAAGAAGGGTGGATTAGTGTACTAATGCATGACATAAACCAGTTCATAATGTGAGCGAGAGGTGATGCCAACACTGTAATAGAATCCTAGTCAATTCCAAAGTTAATGTTACTTACTAGTTGGTGATTTTATTAGATGCTAATTACATGATAAAAAGTTACAAACAGAATTAAACATGGCTGACTGACCTGATTGCCCCCTCCCCCATGGCACTTGTATAGTCCAACTGTTCCACCAACTGTATGCCCCATTGTGTCTATACATGATGTGCCTTGTTTTATTTCACTGTTCAATTTCTTCTGATCTGTTGTACTCCTGATATTAATAAAATTAATTAATGAGCCATTAATCAGCAAGTCATTAAAATAAAATTAATTACACTGGGTCAGTGGGCACTTACTTCAATTCCGGATAAATAGTCTTCATATACCAATCGAATGTGGAGCAGTTTAGTCTCTTCCGTAGTGCTATTCTGTCATCGATACTTTGTTTTGATACAAGAAACAAAGCTGATGATAAAAGAGTAATGATTTAGATTTAGGTACTTACTTTCCACAGTCTCTTCCTTTGGCAGAAGGTCTGGCATCGTAGTAAAATTCTTTGTATTCGTCCATCCATACCTCTGCTGTTCGCTTTGTATTCCTAAGGATATAAAAAAAAAAAAAATCAATCTTACAAGACCTCAGACTGTCAACAACATGCATTAAAACTTTGAAGGCGCCTCCTTAGCGCAGTAGGCAGCGCGTCAGTCTCATAATCTGAAGGTCGTGAGTTCGATCCTCACAGGGGGCACTTCTTTTTTTTTTTTTTTTTTTTCCTTTTTTTTTGTCCCTCTTTTTTCCCCCCTACTTTTTTTTCCATTCACTTTACTTACTTAATGTATGTAATTGCATTTCCTTTTGGAAATGAATATGGATGTCGTTTTCTGAAGACATGGCCGACTCGAGAACAGGGAATAATCTCCATTGATCCACCACACATCCAAGTACGGAACGATATCTCTAATAGTTAAATGAATTAGTAGGTCACACATGACAAGTCGAAGCACAGAAATACAGTAACCAACCAAAGTTCTCCCCTCCCCATATATCCATTTCTGGGTCATACTTCCCTGTATCTATGAACCGCTGTCTGTTAATGGCAAACAGTCCACCAGCAATCATTGGAGTCCTAAATACATAAGAGAGAGAGAGTACTTCATAGGTATCGTATTTAGACTGCTATGTCCTAACATAGTTACCTGATTGGTTCAATAGGAGACTTCCTCTTTGCTTTCAGCTCTCCAGTTAAACTATCCCATTTAAAATGCAGACTCCAATCAAACCCTTGAGAAGGGGAAAGGCAACATAACTTATAACAAAAATTAATGGACGCAGCCTACCCCCTCTTAATTCCGAAGATGCTCCCAAATATTGAAAGGAATCCATGTTGACTACATCAATCACTGGACTCACAATAACATGAGTGTCCTAATATAAACATAACAGCAGTATAATATTCATTTTCAACTGCTAAAAACAGAAGTAGGAATCAGCAAAACAAAGTGCTTTCTTTATATATACATAGCTGCAAGACAATAATTTATTGTTGTAATGAAAACTTAACTTATACATAATAAATACTACAGGATTTACATACTTACATATGTGTACATATTTACACATGCTTTTGATGTCCCACCACATGGTATCTATGCAGTTCTTTGATGACAGTTTAGCCACAATAAGGGGGGGTAAAATTCGATTAGCCATGCCCATCCATGTATTGGCAAAAAGCTGCGCAAATTAGTTGAGTTTAAGTTTTCAACCATCATCATAATTTATGGAAAAACATTAGCTGTAATCCAAAGGCAATAACTTATTTTTCACCATGTCATTTTAGAATTTATAAGGCTTAATCTATTCCCACACATCCACCAAAATGATCAGCCAAGTAAAGGTTGCCATTCCTATACTCTTACAAGTGATATACTTTACCAGAAACAGCATGTGATGGTTTGCAGGGTAACACAGAACCTATTTGCTATCAGCATTGGCATTAAAGTGGCTAAAGGTCTATTGCCTTGTGCATGTGCTTTAACATTGAAAGCATGCATGTATATAATATAATATATACTTGTCTTATACACATGCAGTTTGTTTAATATCAATTCACCTCCATTACTCTCTGTAGTAAGGGTTCCAACCAGCCTACATTACACTCACAATGACTATCAAGGAAG
>JAYJLX010053427.1:0-10989 GCA_036873525.1 Chalinula nematifera | reverse complement strand
GCAGATGTTATGATGGCAAAGTGGTCTACACCTTGGACTGAGAAACACAAGGTCGCGGGTTCGAATCCCAGAGCTCCTGTTTTTTTTTGTTTTTTTTTTTAATCAAAAAATAGTTAATTTTTAGCTTTCAAAAGCAATAAACGCCCGGGCGTTTAATCAAAAAAATACGGTATTTTCAAAATTTCGGTGTATTTCCGTGCACTATGGCAATAATGGGATACTTCCGCCATGTTGGTGAACCAAGGAGTAGGGATTTTGGCTAGTTTCTATTGTGATTTTAGAGATTAGGTTGTTTTCAAATACAACTAATGCAATGCAGAATACTATAAAATACAAGTGATGTGATTATTTAGCCAAACTCTGTTGTACTTTTGAGATAAAAGCATAAAACAAGTATTTTCATATATACTCGTACAATACAAAGTGGTTCACCGCCAGCAAGGATGGCCAACAGGATATTAAAATTATCTGCGTGACTTCACCGTGCCAATGGATCTGTATACAATTAGGTTGGGTTTTTTTTTGTTTCTTTTAGTTTTGAGGAATTTATATTACTTCCATAAGTAACTGCATTAATTATATTCTATTACTTTAGCATTCTACTACTAGCCTTGCACTTGACACACCCTTCTCGGAACCAAGATTGATCGTTTTTTCAGATGGATACATTGTGTCCAGGAACACGCAAGCCTTTATTGTTGCCAAAAGTGATGTACTCTTCGAAGTCGACAATTTCACGGTGCTAGAGGGTCTGATTAGCCTGATTGCTTCATACTTCGTATTTAATGTCAAGTATCCCAAGTCTAGCCGACCAGCCTCAGAGGTTCTTCTTCTAATCCAGGAAGTTTTAATGCAGATGGAACCAGATAAAACCAAGAAAACTTCTAAATATACCAATTTGATAAACTCAATCGAAGACTAACGTTTGTGGTTAAGTATAGTGAAGTAAGACTAGAATCTTGATTGACAAAACATGATAAACAGATCATGATATGCCATGCAATTATTATATAACCAGGAACATGTGTTATACTCTCTGTTTGTAGTATGTAGTACTATATGTAACAGTAACAGCTAGAATTTGGCCTGTGTAAAATGGCAACCAGGACATTGTGTTAATATACTAATCTTACTGTTTAGCATAAATAAAATCCAACTAGATTATTGCCTACAGAAGAACATTAGACAGATGAGCATATATTTGTACTATACAGGAGCCTACATAAGTTATGATTCTGTGCTCAGTAATTAGTATTCATATACAAGTGTTTATAGAAACCAAGTGAGCCTGTGCTGTGGTTTTCAGGCTCAATTAAAGTACTTAGTGGTTATTTTGAAAGTTGAACCAGGGCTATAGCCTGGGCCTGCAACCCCCTATCAATGTGATCCACATAAAAGCACATTCACTTAAAGAGTGAGGACTAGACTAGTGAAGTGCTATAGCTGCTGTAAAGTCTAGACTATGAAATCAAGTTTTTTTTGGAAGGACACATCACTAAAAAATCATAGTGTCATGTACCAGTTAACCAGTAATACGATGCATGCCTTTTCTCCACTATTATATGTATATATATGTAAAGGGGAGAAACGAGAAAGAAACGCAGGGACTGATATATTAAAGAATGGGTCAACTCTAGCAAATTATTAAAACACTTGTATGCAGACAGATCTGCATGATGAATTCGAACTGAGGTGTGGAATAAGGTCATAATGAATCCAAGAGGCAAGACTAATTGTAATTAGTTCAGTATAAATGTGGACTTCCTTCAGTCTGCTTACTGCTATTAACACTCCTTCCTATCCCTCCCATGCATACGGTGGAGCACAGAAATCCAGGATTAGCTACTAATCTGTGTTACAAACACTGGTACAGGTACTGGTTAAACCAGTGATACATTAATAATTGTTTTAATTAATTTTTTTTTAATCAAAGTTCAAATAATTTTTACACCGTCCATTTTTGTGAAATTTTTGGTTGTAAGGTTGTCTCAACTTGTCTGTCTGAGAGCAATTAGGTAGGCTATATTTGCGTGGCTCCTCAAGAATAACAATGGAAGCTGCAAGTTTTTCTTTAACTCTAGATTATCCGAGTTGTCAGTTAGTTTCGTAAACCGACTTTTTTATTATTTTAAAGGAACAGCCTTCAGAAACTGATCTTTTAAACCTTATGTATGGAATAGATAACGAAGCCACAGATAAAATGGAAGTCAGTGACTGTGATATAAGCCAAGTACTGGAGAATGCCCCTAGTACCCCACACAGCGATACCTCAAAGAGACAGTCAAGGAAGAGGAAAGCAAAGAAGCAGACCATATCTGATGGAACTATCGATAAAGAGCTCCGCCTACCCACACCATGCCCACTACCGACCAATTTCACGCCTGATGTTACACAAGCAATACGGAGCAACAACATTAAAGAGCTTATGAAAACTAGATTGCTTCGAGAAGCCAGCTTGTTCTATTGGGGGTTTTGTCAGAGACCTACTCGCGATGAGTACCTAACCATTGCCAAAACCCTATGTGATAAGTACCCTCAGTTGAAAGACAAGAAACCAAGTCATGGAAGATATTGGGTATAATTAAATTAAAGAAACAAATAGGATGGCAAATAAAAAATAGCATACGATTTACATAATCTTAAATAACATTATTTTAGATCTACATAATTTATACACCAAAATATTATTTGCATAATTATAATCTAATAGGAAAGTGTTTTGAAATACTTTACTCAAAAGTATCGAAATATTCGCCGAAAGCCTTTAAAGAAAAAAGCAGTGTTTGATCGTGAAGAATCCTCTAAGACCGATGGTGAGGCAGAAACATCTCTTATAATGAAGGAAGTTGAAGATGCTGTGGAATATGATAAAAGTATGGACGAGTTGAATAAGGAACTGAATGAACCAATACAGCGAGTTATGGTCATTCGATCGCTTATGGAGTCAACCTTCACCAAACGGAGAAAGGATATCACAACATGTTCTTACTATGCTGCCAAAATAAAGGATAAATACCAGTTTCTAAAGCACAAGAAATGGGTATGACACTTATAATTATGCTTGAGCTACTCAGTTCAATTCATTAAAATTTTATTGCCTTGTGTTCTGTAATACATAAGGTGCTAACGGAGTTCGAACTGATCTGTGGTAAAGGGATAATTGAGAGGATAGAAAGGAATTGGGAGAAGTATGCTCCCAAGATTTTACAGCTGCAGGATGATAAAGATATAAAAGATAACAAGAAGGATTTACAAGTACTTCAACTGCTTGATAACAAGTTAAGGGCAAACAACGTTCCAGCAACTAAACAGCCTCCCATATTCTCGGTTTACGAAGTTAGTTATTTTTGTAATCATAGTATCTGGTAGAAATGAATTAGGCTAGGCTTTTTTTTCTTTTGTTTCTAGCTTTGAGGAATGTGATTAGTTTCATAAGTAACTACGTTAATTATATTCTATCACTTTAGCCTTCTACTACTACTACCACCCTTTCATTTGACACACCCTTCTCGGAGCCAAGATTGATAATTTTTTCTGATGGATATACCGTGACTAGAAACACGCAAGCCTTTATCGTTGCTGAAGGGGATATACTCTTTGAAATTGACAATTTCACGATGCTAGAGGGTCTGATTAGCCTGATCGCTTCGTACTTCGTATTCAGTATCAGATATCCTAAGTCCAGCCGGCCAGCCTCAGAGGTTCTTCTTCTAATCCAGGAGGTTCTAATGCAGATGGAACCGGATAAAACCAAGAAAACTACTAAGTATACCAATTTGATAAACTCAATCGAAGACTGACATCATGCTTGAATTGTGAAGTAAGACTGGAACCTATACCTGCGAAAAGAAATTGATTGACAAAACAAAAAAAATCAGATCATATAATACCATGCTTAGTTATAATTATTGTAATCCATCCCGTATTATTATTATATAACCAAGAACATGTGTTACTCTCAGTATGTAGTATGTGACCAATTAAATAAGAATAGTGCTATAGGATGCTGTAAAGTCTATGAGATTGAGGTTTTTTTTTTTGGAAGGACACATTGCTTAAAAATCATGATGTCATACCTTTTCTCCGCCCACACGCATGCATATGTAACTGAAGTAAAGCAGGAACATTATCTGAAGGATTTAGTTGTAGCCTGTTTCATGAGAGGTGACTTTGTTACTATATGGCTTGTATACTACTAGATGAATATATTGCATTTACATTTGGGACAAGCATTCATCGATCAACCAGCGTTTTACTTAGTTCAGTTAAGCAAGGTTTTATTTGTTTAGTCATGCATATGATCATTGAAGTAGTCTAACAAGTTCAAAAGAAGCAAGAATAGAATTGTATTGCATGAATAAGTATTCTTATACATTTACCATCCTCATGAATAACGTAAACGCCCACTCTTTTTGCATAGCCCCGCCCATTTTGTGGCGGATGGTCACACCCACTGTAATGGCGCCCTTTTAGCCTGTGTAGTAATTCAAACTCCTTCGCTCGTCTCTTGTAGGAAAAAAAAAGAATGGCGTGTGTGACTACCGATAAGGATACTATAGACAGCGCGTCTGTATTGGAAAATGGTGTAACCAAAGAAGAACTAATGAGTATCGACGGAGTAAGTGATGGGGAATCGAGCAGCTGTGGCCAATCCTCGAACCAGTCATCAATGGAAGACGAATCGAAGGCCGTAACAGAGGAGACAAACGAGGCAACCACTGGTCAAGAGTCTAATAAGGTCGATGAGCCCATGGAAGCAAAGATTAATGGAACTGACGAAGTTAAGCTTATTCCAGTCCAGGGAAAACCCCAACAAGCCAAAATACCTTTAAAGAAGAGAAGACGTCCACCACAGCAACTGGTTCTCCTTCCAACCATGACAGTGATGGAAGCCCTGCGGGTCCTTAATTACAACCTCAAGCTATCTCTTGTAATAGGATTCCAAAACACTACGCAAGCTCTGTGCATCCTCAAAGACCTGATGGATCTAAACTTCACAATGCAGGACATTGAACAAGTAAAAGATCTGGTCTTCACATTACGGAAGGTCGTCCACTTCAAGCACAACTCACGTGTGAGAAACAGAGCTAAGGAGCTTTATACCAAGATTAAATCGCTTTATATAAACGATGAGGTTCGATCCAACCCCAAATCTAACACTAAACACAAAATAAACACTCTAATCAAGAAAATTAACGAAGGGGCGGAACCCACTGAACAGACTACAGAGAATACATCTGTTTCAGCTGACATGCCCTCAGCCAAAGCACCAACAACAAAGAAACCTAAAAAAGAGCCTCTAGCACCTGTCCAACCGGTACGAAGAAGCCTAAGGAATCGTACTAACACAAACACTGATACATCCACTAGTACAACCACTGGTACAACCACTGATACAAGCCACAATAGTACTATCAGTGTTCCTACTGCCAACACAGTGAAAGACACTCCATTACCCAACACAACAGATACAGCCGTGCCAACCAGTACTGGTACAGAATCCGGCGGTGATCAGGAAGTACCCACAAGTCAATGAGCAAATATTATACTGTATTTTAATATATTCATCTATTATGTATTACGATAATAATATAGAATTATTTTAATCTCAATTATTATTATTATTATTATTATTATATTATTATACTTAAAATTATTTTAATCTCAATTGTTATTATTGTGTAAATAGTATATTCAGTGTATATATATACCTTAATTCTCTTTTTGTTCCAGTGAATTTAATGGAAGATTTTTCACAAACTAATATTGTCATCAATTCATGGGAAGCTGTAAGTAGCAACTATAAACTTAATTATTTTCTTTTATTGTTAACCAATTAATCGTTTCAATCAATAAATAAGGATGTCTCATTGGAAGCTGATACATTATATATCTATTGTACTATTATATTGTATGGGCTAGATTAACTTGGTTAGACTCAATGTAATTTTAACAAAATTATGTAGTCTATATGCAGCATATAATTTGTTGTTGCGTAACGTTTGCGTTGCTATACAATTATTGTTGACATGTTGCGTTGAGCGTAAACCAAGTTTTAACCAAATAAACCTTTTGCCCTTACTAAGTACACACAAGTGCACAAGCACAAACATATATAATATATGAGCTTCTGACTAATGCATCAATTAGTTATACTTTAGTTATATTTACCTAACATAATTTCACTCTATAGTCAGAATACAACTCTGCCAAATTAAATAAATAGATATGCGGTTTTTCCACACAAAGCGTTTGCACGAGGTACACGTTTTGTTGATTTTTTGGCTGTGATCGAGGTTACTACAGTATGTGGCATTAGCTGGTAGGCATTATAATCCATCATGGAAGTTGTATAAGCAATCACAACTATCACCTTTATTATGCATGAATTAATATATTGTTTTCAATAAGGATCCCCCATTATATTGGAAGCTGATCTATTATATCTATTGTATGGGATAAATAACACAGTAAACTCCTCAGATAATGATCCGGATATACTGATGATGATGATCAATCAATTGATGACATTAAGATATTTCAATATGGTTCCCATGATGAAGGAGAGGAAGAAGGGGATGAATCTGCTTTACCTAATCCATTTACTCAAGGAGACTCATGGACCCCAATGTCTCATCAAGAATCTAAGGTACAAGAAATAATAGATTCACTGTTACCACTACTAGTGAGGATACCATATAGTTATGGTAACTACAGTGAAGCCTCAGGTTCCAATAGTCTCCCAACGTATTCTTAAGAGGGGAGTACAACCTGACAAGCTGTTGTCGAGTCCTGTTGATGTTCATAGTAATCGTGATAGTACATGGTGTCACTCTGGTTACCTCAACAATTAGCCCACCCCCACCCATATCCGGCACTAATACCTGAGAGAGGAAGGAGCCCTGACTGGAGTCACAAGCCAGGGTGAGTAATTTATGTATTATACATACACCTATATAACTGAATAAAACTGCCTGTATGTATGTTTTTCAAACTGAATATTCAACATGCATAAATTGAGAATAATCACATATGAGGTCTAGCCTTATGAGCCACACCCTATCCACACTGTAGCATGCAAGCAATAATTGCATATGTTGGGCGTGGCTGCTAAGACATGCTTGTTGCACTTGCTTATTATTGCCAATCTGTTTCATAAAAGTATTTATACAGACTAGATCTATATTTCCATACACACAGTAATGAATGATCATGAACAGTGTCTTCACCATGAACTTGATGTAGGTGATACTGATATGACTAATGGACATCAGGATAAACGGATGGCACTGAAGCAGTTAATCTGCAAGAGGACCTTCCGACCAGCAGCTCAGTTATGAAGCCGGTGCAAGGCATGATATAAGCACATTATCCCAATTCCTGCAATTCGACAGCTCGTAAAGAATGTTGCAGGGTTTATGCATGATTGAGTGTGATAGGTGCCACATGTGGCAACTCATGTTTTCACAAACAAAACTGAGTTATCAGAGCGGTTTTATCAAGTTGGCTTAATTGGATACTATTTAACATATTGTACACAATGTGATAATACACTCAAGGATGTGCATTGACAGAGGACCTCAGCTCGGTGTATGTCCACTCACATCGATGTTTCAGCCATATTGAATTACTGTACTGCACCTGTGGATTTTCTTATGTTATGTGTGTATTGCAGCAAGATACTTCCGAATGCTCCCATGCATGATATCAGTCAAGCACATAACTAGATCTATATAGATCTATATAAGTCAGTGATAATTGCACACAAATAAAAGTGCAGCATATACAGGTCGTTAATAATTTGTTGTATTAGATCTATAGTTAGATAGTTGAGCCACCGTGACAGTTCAGGAATCGATTTAGTTCAGAGTGGCTCAAACACGGTGGCATGCAGGTATGGAATCATTAGTTAATGGTATTCATTGTCCATTTCCTACTACACTGAGCTGCCCACGCAGTTACCAACAAATCACGCCTAGAAACGGCTGTGGCTCTAAGAAGTTTGGACCGTGTTTATGTACGTACATAACTCGTTGTTTCAAGGTTTTTGATTGCACGAAAAGAAGATAGAATGGTAAATGAATTTTCAAAAAATTTTTTTTGATCTAGACTAGAGTTTATGTACTCAACTGGTATAGTGTTTGTCGGTACTGTGCCGGAGTTACTTCCCAGAGTGTCAGTGCTGCTGATACTGGACTAAAGCGTATACTGAACCGGATGGGGTTATTATAGTTCAATTGAATAGCACTAATAGCTATAACAGAGCAAATGTTTCCTACCATCCGCAAAGTCAGTGTGCACTGAACATGACATCAGTAATCAGTCTGGCATATCTGGCAGGGTCACTCCTGACTGACATATATCAGCCGGTACGGTGACCGCCCGGGTTAGCCGGAATGCATCCGTGGCATTTGTGCTAGCTTTGCAAGCCACAGTATATACTCTAACAAGATGTTCATGATTGGCGCAGTTGCAGGCTGCATGCAATGATGGAGCGGCAATCAGTTGAGTACTAACTGAAATCATTTTTTTCAAATTTTTAAAACTTCTAGTAGCAGTAGCATACATATAGACTAGTAAACATTGTAAATCAACTTACTGGATTTTTTTCATATTGGCTTGCTTTCTTGAAGATACAGCAATTGAAAGTTGCAAACTGAAAAAAGATCTAAGGCAGCCATCTTCCTGTTTAAGCAACAATCCAGCTCCGCCCATTTTGATGACGTCACAGATGAATTCTATTCAATGGAAGACTAGGGAGATCCACATAAAAACAGACTAGGTAGACTCTCAATAATTTTTTATCACTTTTTCATTACAATAAAGTTCCTTTCTCTAGGCTTGCTTTCATGAGCCCCAATACAAACCAAAAGCCCTTCAGTCTGCTCCATTCGATTCGGCTGTATCATCGTTCATCCTACTGCTTCAATTCACCTGATGACATCATAAATGTCATAAAAATGGGGGGAGCTACATTGTTGCTTAAACAGGAAGAAGCATGGCTGCCTTAGATTTTTTGAAACTTTCGCAACTGCTGCATGTACATACATGCAAGTATCGTTTCAAGAAAGCAAGCAAATATCAAGAAAATAAGTTGATTTACTGTTTACTAATATGCTACTGATACTAGAAGTTTCAAAAATTTGAAAAAATGATTTCAGTTACCTTTAAAGGCCGCCTGCCTGGGCTGGCACCCGCCACATCACTTTAAGTTGCATACTAGTTTAATTCAGTGTGAAGTGTGCCTCACTGGCCAGTATGTGCAGCTATCATCCAGCCTGTCTGTGATATGCCTGATTCGCAGTTGCATGCATGACCATCTGGCCGTGTTGTGCTTAACTAATTAATTTCATAGTCCATGCATGTGTATCATTATTCCTGAATTAAATATACATACGTCACACTACTGAGGCCAATATTAAGCTTATAGGATATATAGTTCCATCATTATACACTTAATTATTAATTATTATAATTATCACATATAGATCCCCATTTGTAGTCTTTGGATACCAGCTGTAATGAGTGTGTACATGATTTCATCATGCTTTGCCACTAGTACTGATGGTATGTATATAATACAGTGTACCATATAGCAGGCATGTGTATATGCATGTGTCATGCATGCATCATATACAGTACTAACATAAGCTATATAGTGCTATGCATGCATATATAATGATACATGTGCCTTGCAGCTATAGAGTTTCGGTTAGCCTTAAAAGGAGCCCGTGCGCGTGCATGCACTATAGTATTGTTTTCTGATTTTAATCGATCTCTGCATGCCCCACTCCTCAGTCACCTGCATGCCTGACCAGCACCGGCCCTCCTATATGCATGCATGCATGTCTCAGTCCTTCTCTTTGACCCTCATTCTCTCCTCCCCTTTCCCCTTCCTCTCTCCCTCCCTATACCACCCCACTACCGCACTGGCCCTCCTGGCTCTCTTTTTCTCTCCCGAATGCAGAACCAATTTTCACACTCAACCCCAAAAATCGATCAGCCATTGAAGGGAGTAGACCTGCAATGCTATTTCGTTGCATAGCCACAAATATTAATAGTGGTGAAATAGATTACATCATAGACAATAAGAAACTTAGTGGAGTGTCTGGCACAGAACTTAAGAAATCATTCAATAGCTCTGTAGATGAAGTAACAGTTTCCAGTGAAAAGGGACATTCGGCTATCCTGTTGCTGGCCACAAATACTTCTGTTCAATCCAAATTTAATAACAGCGAAATATATTGTCAAGCAGACAAAAATAATAATAGTCTGATTAATAATGTCAACAGCAGTGTTGCTGTATTGATTGTTCAAGGTTAGTGCACATGCAGTATATGTAAGTATATGCACGGACATCATCAGTGCTGCATTTGGTATTGTGCATAGTATCATGCATGCAGCATGCACCGCTATATGATTCAGTATACTGAATGGTGTTCCTCAGTCAGATTAATTGTTACATCATGAAATTAACTTGAACCTTGCAGGTTCTTTAGCCTCAGTTGCTGATTTATCTTATTCTTTCATTGATTCTTCTATTGTCATTATGTCATGGAGTCCACCATTCACTCTACCTGGTACTAATATCACTGGATATAATGTATCAGTTTCTGCTTGTAATGGAGCAGCAGCTAACCACTTCACAGCTAACAGTTATTATGAGTTATTATTGACTGATATAATTGATTCTCCTTGCAACTGTACTGAGGTGAATATAACAGTGTCGGGATATAATGGATTAAATGGAGAGAAAAGTTTTATTACAGGTGAATTGTGCATGATGCTTGCCAAAGTCAAGCATGCAATGTGCATTATGTTCAGTGCGGCATGCTGGCATGCGCATTAAGTGCAGTGACATGATGCATATAATGCATGGCATGCATTCAGGCTGCGTGCATGTTGTATGACGTGGCTTTACACTGTAAAAAAGATTGTTGCTACTGATATACAACCCTGGGTGTTAGGACTCAGTATAATATATATATA